>VDFB02091977.1:0-15595 GCA_007258455.2 Sequoia sempervirens | reverse complement strand
AAATTTATTTTGGGGCTTAGACCTCAAATTGGAAATGAAATAGATCTGCACAATCCAGCCACCATGGATGAAGTTTTTGATTTAGCAATCAAACAGGAACACAAGTTGCAACAAGCTGCTAACTATAGGAAGAGCAGGGAAGCCAAGTATGGCAATAAGAAATCCCAAGGGAATCGCAATCAGGGTGGTCAGAGTAAACATGACAGTCAAGGGAATGAAAACAGACAAATCAGAAATTTGAAGAGAGATGGTAGTCCTCAGGACCGCAATGAAGGAAACAGGAACAATAACAACAAGAAGGGCAACTACAATAAGAGGAATGATAATAACAGGAGATTCTTTCTCGACAAACTCAAGGTACCCTGCGATGTTATAATTTGTGGTGTATGCAGTGTGATTGTTCAAAGTGGTGGTGCCTCTCGCAGGAAAATAATTAAGCAAAAAATAATATAGGAAAATCTATCGATATTCATATGCACAAGTTGGATAATCAATGTGCGTATTACATCACAGCCCCATCCAGCCATCTTAAATTATTTGATGCCCCTGCTTCGGCTCTCATTTGGATACAAAAGAATTCTATGGAGTTTTATAGACCCTCATGTTTTGACTAAAATATCAGTTAGACCAAGTTTTATGGCAAATTCTTGGAAAGTTTAGTATGGAAACTGGGTAGAGAAGAGGGTAGAGCCATGCATGTATTTCAACAAACTTGAACTCCCTAACCTTCAGACACAGGTGAACTTGTATGTTGCACCATTAGGGTCTTACGATGTGATATTAGGGATAAATTGGCTCTCTGAACATAAAGCTCTTGTAGATTGTGAAGAGAAGTCAATTAAGTGTTTCAATGACCGAGGAAACCAAGTGGAGCTTTGTGGCATTAAAAAGCCATTAGAGCTTAGGCAAGTATCCACCATGCAGTTGAAAAAGGCAAGTCGGAAGGGATGCTCTATCTTTGCAATAAAAGTCAAGGACCTTGATGAGAAAGAATCAATTAATGATCATCCCATTCTGAAGGAATTTGAGGATGTTTTCCCTACAGAATTGACTGAGCTCCCGCCTAAGCGTGTGTTTGATTTTTCTATTGATCTGATTCCAGGAGCAGAACCTCAGTCTAAGGCTCCTTACAGGATGAATACAACAGAATTATTTGAGCTCAAGGCCCAACTAGAGGAATTACTGAAGCAAGGTCTTATTAGGCCAAGCGTGTCACCTTGGGGAGCACCCGTCATCTTCGTGAAAAAGAAGGATGGTACCTTGAGGTTGTGCATTGATTATAGAATGCTTAACAAGGTCACTATCAAGAATAAATATATGCTTCCTCGCATCGATGATTTATTTGATCAGTTGAAAGATGCCAAGGTATTCTCAAAAATTGATTTAAGATCAGGATACCACCAGTTGAGACTGAAGGAAGAAGACATTCACAAAACTGCTTTCAGAACCAGGTATGGGCACTATGAGTTTACTGTGCTACCATTTGGGCTAAGTAATGCTCCTGCAGCTTTCATGAACCTGATGAATAGTGTCTTCCGAGATTGTTTGGATAATTTTGTCCTAATTTTTCTTGACGATATTTTGATCTATTCTAAGTCAGAGGAAGAACATGAGAAGCATTTGAGGATTGTGTTGCAGCGTCTAAGGGAACATAAGCTGTATGGAAAAATGTCTAAATGTACCTTCTTCCAATCCAAAGTGCATTATTTAGGTCATGTGATCTCAGCGGAAGGGGTAAGAGTGGATCCGGAGAAGATTAAGGCAATTATGGATTGGCAGGCCTCGCAAAATGTCTCTGAAGTTCGAAGTTTCATGGGACTTGCAGGATACTATAGGAAGTTTGTTCAGGGGTTCTCGACAATCGCAGCTCCCATCACTGCACTACAGAAGAAGGAAAAGAAGTTTGAATGGAGCAATAAATGTGAGAAAGCTTTTCAGCTGCTTAAGGAGAAACTCACTACCGCACCCATCCTAGTTGTGCCAGATCCGAATGGCCATTTCACAGTTATTACTGATGCATCAGGAGAAGGGGTAGGTGCAGTTCTTATGCAAGAAGGACAAGTGGTAGCTTATGAGTCAAGGAAGTTAAAACAACATGAATTAAACTATGCGCCACATGACTTAGAATTGGCAGCCATAGTCCATGCTTTACAAATGTGGAGGCATTATCTCTTGGGAAAGCCTTTCGAACTTAAGACAGACCATGCAGGATTGAGATACATCTTCACTCAACCTAATCTCAATGCCCGACAAAGGCGATGGCTGGAATTCCTGAGTGAGTATGATTTGGGGATTGAATATATTAAAGGTAAGGAAAACAGAGTGGCTGATGCCCTGAGTAGAAGGAGACACCTTGCAGCCTTGGTTACCATAAAATCAGATTTCAGGCAACAAGTAGTGCAATCCTCCTATGGGGATGAACATTATGAAAAGGTGAAACAAGCCCTTGGGGTAAATCCCTCCGATCGTCGATATGAGGGATATATGTTAGAATCAAATGGACTTTTGAGGTACTAGGGACGAATGTACATTCCTAATTCTGCAAACTTGACAGAGTTGGTGCTAGAAGAATTTCACAATGCACCATACTCAGGACATCCCGGTATTACAAAAATGATGGAAGGACTTAGGCCACTATACTTCTAGCCAGGACTTAAAAGGGATATTACGTCCCATGTCGCCCGATGCTTGGAGTGCCAACAAGTCAAAGCTGAGCATGTACATCCAGCAGGACTCTTATATCCTCACAGGGTACCAGAGTATTGTAGACATCGAAAATATACAGATTGATATCACACTCTGATCTACTAACATCCTTTCTTCCTAAATCATCCCTCGGTCTAACTGTTTAATCAAATTCCCTTATCTGATTAAATTCATCAATATTCATCTCTTAATTAAATAAATTATTTTGTCTAATTAAGTCACATTCCCTTGTTAATTAAATCAATTCATCTGATCTAATTATCCCTATTTAATTAAATAATCAATTTATTTGATTAAATCTCTAAAGTCTATCTATTAAATTAAATAAAGTAAAACCTTATTTAATTTAATCTAACACTATCCCTTTTAATTAAATAAATCAAAATCTTTATTTAATTAGCCTCTTATCATATTCTCCTCTCTTTTATTTAAATTAACCAAAATCTAAATCAAATTTGTCAAATCAGCTAAATATCCCTCAATTAATCAACCATGATCAATGATAATCTTAATCATTCAAATCCTCTAGATTTTAATCCCACATGAAAAATCAATTCTAATTGATTTTATAAATGGCCCATTTACATTCAAAGAAAGGCATCTTAAGTGGGAATATTCCCCAAACTTGAAATCTCCCCAAAGCGATTCTATTCCATCAACAAGGCATTTAAAGCTCTTACATTGTCTCTTACATTGTCCCCCACTTGGTAACATTTAACTCCATCTCCTTTCATCCTCTAAAATGTCATCTCTATCAAATTCAAATTTCAACTTGGTACTAACTTTCAAAATCCTATGAGCCAACTCTCATCCCTTCTACATGTTGACAAGTGGTATCATATCATTGGTTGAATCTCTTTTGTCCCCATTGATCAAATTTGCACATCTCTTCAACTTATCAATCTATAAATAGAATGCTTCACCATGCATTTTATGATCCACAATTATGCAAAGTCATTATGCACAAATATCTCTCAAATTCCATCCATTTTCTTAACAAGTTTATTGCAGATTTTGGAGCTCATTGAGGGACTTATCAAGTGGATCAATCATCTTCAATCAAAATTTTCATTCAAGGAGTTGGGAAAGGGCAAATCCCCACACACCTATTTGCACCAACTCCCCCATGGGATCAAGTGTTTGCATGCTAAATTAGGATTTCATATTTCCATTATGTTCTTCATTGTTTTCTTTGTTCTATTTCCTATTTTTAGCTTTGTGAAAGGATTTCATGGGGAATCTTTGTTCATGCTTACAAGATAACTCTCTAACGTTGTTTGTTGTTGTGTTTTTGTAGGCACTCGGTTCAGGGTTCACAAGTATAAATGGCAAGTTATCACTATGGATTTTATACAGGGGCTACCAATGTCTAAAAACTGACATGATACCATCTTGGTTGTAGTAGATAAATTGACAAAGGTTGCCCATTTCATTCCAGGAAATCTCAAGGATGGATCAATGGTTTTAGCAAGAAAATTTGTCCAGGAAATCTTCCGGTTGCATGGAGTGCCAGAGACGATCATCTCAGATCGAGACACTCGAATGACTTCTAGATTTTGGATTGCATTAAACTCTTCCCTAGGAACCAAATTAAATTTTAGTTCCGCATATCATCCTCAGACCGATGGTCAGACAGAGAGGGTGAACCAGGTAGTAGAAGATCTCCTCCGCATGTACTGTATGGAGCAGCAATATAAGTGGGAGGAGTATTTGCCTTTGGTGGAGTTTGCTTACAACAAATCCTACCATGCTTCTTTGGGCATGGCACCTTTTGAAGCCCTTTATGGACGTAAATGTCGGACACCCATTAGTTGGGACAGAGTAGAAGACAGGGTGGTGATTGGCCCTGAGATGCTCAGAGAAATGGAAGACCAAATGAAAATCATTAAGGAAAAGTTGAAGCAGGCTGCGGATAGACAGAAAAGTCTAGCAGATAAGAACCGGAGTTTTAGACAGTTCTCTGCAGGAGATAAGGTCTTTTTAAGGGTTCGGCCGCATAAGAGTTCAATCTCTTTCGGCAAGAACTCTAAGTTGGCTCCTAGATTTGTTGGCCCTTTTGATGTTTTGGAGGTGGTGAATCCGGTTGCTTACAGGCTTGCTCTGCCACCAGCTCTATCCCGGATACATAATGTGTTTCATGTTTCAGTACTTAAGCCATACCATCCAGATATTGCTCATATCCTTGATTGGCGTGCATTGCAGGTCCAGGACCCAGGGGTGATACAGGTGGAACCCGTCAGGATTCTGGAAGAGCGCAACGTTAAGTTGCGTAATAGAGACATTATGCAATACAGGGTCCAGTGGGACCAGTATTCGGTGGATAATGCCACCTGGGAGAATGCAGAGGATATAGACAGACTTTTTCCTCATTTGAGACCTTAGCATATTTATATTTTCTTTTATAGAGACTTACGAAGTACTGATATCTCATTTTGCTATGTAATTTGCTTTTAGACATCGAGACGATGTCTCTTCTCAAGGGGGGAAGGATGTCACGTCTCATACATTGACTTATTTTGACCATTGACATATTTTGATCATGACTTATTTTGACCATTGACTTATTTTGATCATGACTTATTTTGACCATTGACTTATCTTGACCATGATTTATTTAGATAATGTTTGACCATGACCTTATGAGATTTAATATACGAAGTATGATATGTGTTAAGAGCAATGCTTTAATATAATTGTTTTCTTTCAAGAATTATGAATGCATTCATATAAAATAGAAATGTTGAGTTAATTATTGTTTCTACAATGGTTACTAATACACTTTTGTTTTGCACGCCTGAGTGCATTTGAGTGGCAGGTGATCGAAGGCCAAGGAGATCGAAGGCCAAGAGTGTGATTGAGGAAAAGGAGGTTAGCTTCTCGACAGGGTAAAAGAGGAGAAACTCTCGGTTACGCACACACCACTTAAATCATGTAGCTGCATTAGGTCATGTTCGTTTTTACAATGTGATTGCGTGAAAATGATTAGCATAGCAAATTTAAAATTATGGTTTAATTAAATTGTGAAATAATATGGCTTATTTTATTTTATTAATCTCCATTTTATTTGAGCAACAAAAAGGGAAAAGGATTCTGTTTTAAAAGAAATATGATTAAAAATAAAATAAGATAAATAAAATAGAATATTGTGGTTTCATAAATAAAAACTTAGAGTTAGCATAAAATAAGGATATAATTCAGTTTTGTATATAAATTTTCCAAAAATATTGAAGAATGAACAGCCCGAGAGAACATTGGGCTCTGGAAATTCTGTATTAAAACCAACAATTCACTGGGCATGTGGCAATCCTTGGAAACTGCTGTCATCTGGAAATTTTATGCATGATCCTCGAAAAAGAGGAAGAGGGCTTTAAGAAAGAAAAGAGAATTTTGAATTGAATCATATCGAAGAGCTCTGGATGAGAGGCGAAGAAGGTATTGTGGAACATCTGCATTGGAAGCAAATTGTGCCAGGTTCTCTTCATTGCTATGCCTTCTTTTAATTTTATTGTAAAAACTGCAGTAGGACATGTTTTATCCTCTGTTTAGAGTGCAAACATCTGTGAAATTTTTCCAAATTCGTTTTGAAATCTGGGTATCAGCTTACTACTCTGTGTTGCAATTATAGAATACGCATTCCTTCTTCAGAGTTAGGGTTTTCGTTCTGTGGCAAGTCTGCATTTTTCTCAAGTGTAATTACAATTATATGTCTCCATATCTGGTTTGTTTAAAAATTCTGTCATCTAAATAAAAATCAAAATGTCTTGAGATAAATCCGAATGCAGTTTATACTGGGCAAATGTCTTTCTTTTTTTGAGTTTTGAAATTGATAAGGGATTAATTCCCTTGCCCTCCCCATGGGAAGGTCGTGGACTGTGGGAGGCTCGCGCCCTCCACAGGCCGCGGCCTGTGGAGAGGGCGCGAGCCCCTCACAGCCCGCCCCCTCCCCATGGGAGGGGCAAGGGCTTCCCCTGAGCCCTTTAGTCGCTCAATGCCAGTAAGGAAACCATGGAAAATATCCTGTTCTGTGTGCACGACCAGTGAATTCTTCAATCAGATTTTGAAAACCAGAATTTCTTACTTCAAAGTATACACAGCTATACATGAATTTTACACATACATATATATATGTATATATATATGTATACATATACAATTGACTGCATACACATACACATATATATATATATATAATATGTATACATATATATATAGTTATCCATGCACATATGTGCCAGAAAATAGTATGAACTCTGTTTAATTCATTTCCAGAACAGAAAATAGTATGAACTCTGTTTAATTCATTTCCAGAACAGAAAATAGTATGAACTCTGTTTAACTCATTTCCAGAACAGAAAATAGTATGAACTCTGTTTAACTCATTTCCAGAACAGAAACATGAACTTCTCAGATTTGTTAAACCTGAAACAAGAAACAGAAATGTTTTTGAGACACCATCTTGATTACTTTAAAGCAGTACAATCCTGAGTAAAGGAATACAACACAAAAATCTGAATGAAAGTCTATCTTTCAAACCTTAGAATTACTGAATAAATTGCACTGTATCAGTATATTATTATTATTCTGTAACCTGCATTGAATTTGGGAATTAAACTGTCTGTCAGCTTGAGCTTGGAAAGAAAAAGAAATGCATACTGAAAACAGAAAACACTGTTCTTTCTTTCTATTAGTACACTGAAAAGTATCAATATATACATGTTCTTCTTTAAAACAAAGCCTTTATCCAAATCAAAAGGGTTACTTTTCAAAGAATAAATGATATCTTACAATTGAATTACAAGGGATGTTCTGAAATTCGCATATGAAATTCTTTGAAGAATTAATTATTGAAACATGTATGAAAATGTATAAAGTTTTTGCTTTAGTATTTATACTTCACTATGGTAACTTCCGGGATAGGGTGCCGAAGGTGGGCAAACAGAGACGGTAGTATTACCTTTTCTAATCTACCATTTACTTGTATTATTTTGCTTGGCCAAGCACTGTACCATTGAAATAGATGGGTTGTTTGTTTTAAAAGCCTAGAAATTTATTTGAGTCTCTGCCACCTCTTGTTGCAAGAAATGTGTTTATTTCATGTTAGAAATGCATATAGGCATCAGGCACGCACCGAGAGTTCCCTCCTGTTTTACCATTTCAGGTTGCTAGGCTCCTTTATGCAGGGCTGGGGATTCCTTCGAGTTAGGAAGGGACCCGGGGAAGTCATGGACTTTGTGGTTGGGCGGAAAAGGCACCTGAATCACATTCTTGGCCCCAGCTCGCAAGAAGACCAAGGTGTCACGGGGGTTGGTGGTTCCAAGATTATTTGCTATTGATGTACTTATGTATCATTCAGATTTGGCTTGTGAAGCCCATTGTAAATGTATATGCATCTTGGCATTCTTGTTGAAATTTGAAATGAAAGTATTTAAAGTAACATTGATTTTGAGAGATTAAAACTTTATACTTGGCATAGAAGAGATGTTTCTATTAGAAGGATTGATTCCTCCAAGTGAGGTTGAATTTATTTATATGAGAAAGTCATTGAAATACTTATGTTTTGATACATTACATTGATGATATTATTATATGAAATGCAATTTAAAATTCTCTTTATTTCATTTGGAAGTGTTATGAGAAATGTTGACTTTTTGGAAACCTATTTATAATGGTTTGAATAAATTTAGAATACTCTTAATTTCTCTTTAATGCTGAGTTAATTGGTTTGAAAACACTCTTAATTTTCTGAGTGCTACAGTTGGAGAGCATTTGCAGTGTACTACATAGTGGTTCAGATTTTTTATCAGTTTGTGGTGCAGGGAATGTTTGGTACTTGTTTGATTTCTTTTAGGAGCTTGAGATTCGGCGTGTGATTGTGTGAGCATCTGGACGAGTCAAGAAGCAAAAACTTGAGGGATTACATGTTTTTATATGTTATTTATGATGCTACTGTTGATTATCAAATTGGTGCTTTCTGGTACAGGTTTACAAGTAATTTTTAGAGTTAAGAATTTGATGGTGACAGGTACACAGGTTGTCTTCGGTTTTGAGGACATGGTTGGACATGGTTTGAGACTTTGGGTCTTGTATGGGTGATAGTTGAGTGCAGGTACAATTATGGCTATGGTTATGGTGTCATGGATATGCAGGTACATTTGATGCTTTGGCACGACATGATCATGTATGTGGTGTTTGGTGGTGATATGGTTTGATGTTAGGAGATTGATATTATCTTCTTGATGCTTATTTGGTTCCTTGACTATGATTACTCATTTGTGGACATGGTTGGCAAATCAGATTAGTGATTGATTTGGTGTTTGAGTCTATATGTCTACATGGTTATCTTCTTTGATATCTTGGTTTGCAGTTATTAATGTGATAATGAGTTTGCATGTTTCAGTGATTGGATCTACGAGTTATGCAAGTGTGTGGGTTGGCCACTCATTCATTTGTAGTGGGATGAATCAGATGTGGACTTTCTATATCCACCAGGTTTGATTCATTGTTGTTGCAGATTTCATTAGTTGGCCTTGTATGTGGTCATTTGTGCATTGGTATGTTGTTTTGGAATTGAGAGGATGGATGTTTTGAGTACTTGATTAGTCAGTTCATGGGACTTGTAGCATGTGGTTTAATCACGATATCATGATAGCTTGGTACATTCATTGGCTATACACTTTCAGTGAGAGCTTTTGACAGTGATGTTTTGGCGGTGTTGGATTGGTTTGTGATGTTTTGATGGCAGTTGCATGTATCTTCTTGGCTTGGAGATCTTGGTTTACTTGTATGTTACTGACATTGCAGTTGAGTGTGTGTAGACCTGGATGATCTTCATGGAGAGGATGGTAGTCATGATGCCATATGTAGCTCATATCACGGTTCAGTGGGAGTTGTTGGTAGTGACGTGGATGCATCATTGGTATGGCTATCTTCATGTGATTGGGGATATGTTTTCTTGGATTAGAGTGTTTGTTATGATGTCATGATACACTCTTGATTCTAGATTAGAGTTTGGCATTTTACATGTTCTCTTGAGACTAGGATGTATGTTATGGTGCATGTGATCTCCTAGGAGGAGATGGTTAATTCATGTTGTCATGATAGGTTTCTGATTCTGTGGTTGGAGCTTTGACATTGATCATGTGTGGTTCTCTTTGTATTGAGTACATTGATCATTTGCTTGATTAATTTATGATGGTGCTATGTTGCAATTGGAATTTGGCATGGATTGATCAATTACAGGTGCTCATGGATACTTAGAGATGTAGGTGATGGTTGGAGTTCTCTTGTGATTAGAGACATTTGCTTGAGACAGTTACTCTTTGGAGGTTTCAGCAGGAAGACCGAGGGAACCTTCACCTGGATATGAACACGAGTTCATGATGGACCGTTAGAGGAGATTTTTCTTGGAGTGAGTCATGATGACTTGGTTATCTTGGAGGAGCATTCTCATTCCCCACTCTTGGTCTACTTGTAAGCTTATGATTTGAGAGGTATTTTCCCATTATATCTTTTAGATGTGTTGTGTTTCATGCTTTATCTTTCATAGATATGAATCTTGAGCTATGTTTGTTAGTTTTGGAGGATTCATTTTGAGAGATGTTATGGCATGGTCATTTCCTTGTGCATTTGAGTTTATGATATCATTCTTTGATGAGGATTGTTAGGAGATAGTTTATGGGCTGATTTCTAGTTATGGGGATGGTTATCTATGAGTTTGATCTTCTTGTTTTGAGAGGCTTACATCCATGTTGGCATTGTTACATTGATTTATATGTTGTACTTGATCTATGAGATTGGGTGTTATGGATGTTGTTGAGGTTTTTCAGTTGGGGTTGTTTAGGAGATCATACATGACACAACGGTACACTTTTTGAGGTGTTGGTAGGAGGACATTATGGTTTACAGGTTTCTCTTCATCATGGTTCCTTCCTGGATGTTCACATTTTGGGAGGATGGTGGCAACATGTTGTGAGAGATTATGCAGCTTTATGGGTTATATGTGTGGATCATTGCAATTGTTCTTGGTACTTCATGTTTTGATTGACTTATCACACCTTGATGTATAGTGTGGATTGGTAGACTTGATATGCTTTGACATTACCTATGCATTGGGAGTTTCTGGATATGTATGTTCTTCATTGATAGGTTTTATACAGGGAGCTTGGTTGCAGTTTACAGGTTGGATATGTTCTTGGCATAGGTTTACTGATGTATTGATACCTTGGAGGTATGGATGGTTGGATGTATTAGCATGTGTTGTGGATGTTATTTCCGATCATGTGGGTTTTTACAGTTGACAACAGATTGGTAGAGCCTTTGTTATCACTTGGATTTTGATGCTTGTGCTCATGGATTGGCGCATCTTCGCCTTAGCATGTTCCTTTTCTTCCATAGGTGGCACGTTGGAGGATGAGAGGAGTTCTTGCTTGAGATGTTGGTCACTTTGTTCTTATAGCAGGTATCTTGTTGGAGCATGAGAGCATGTTACATATTCATGTGGTTTCATGGATGGCTATGATGATGTATATCATGCATTGATCCCTTATGCAATGTATACAACAAGTGGGAGAATGTTGGGGTATGGTGTTGTACACCATTGCATAAATTTTTTTATTCTATTATTGTAATTAAATAATTATTTAGTTTTGATGCACCTTGGTGGTGTGGGTAATCACACTAGGTAATTATTTGGTCCCACGTAATGATTGTATTGTAACATTGTATTACTATTTGTAGAAGACATGTGGCAATAATTTAATATTGGGGAATTAAATATTATAACAGCTTAGTACCCAATATTAGAAAAGGGGTCAGTGGTTTTGTATTCACATGGTTTTGTGGTACATGGTTTTACCTTACCACTAGTTGTATTTGTGTGAGCTTGTGTCTATAAAAGCAAACACAATGTAGTGGTTTTAGGTTGGGGGTGTGAACAGGCTGAGCAGGTTGGCTGATTGAGTCTTTCTGAAGAGTGCATTTGTGAAACATGGCATGGGATGTGTGGATTCATGCTTGGACACATGAAAGTGCATTGGAGGGCTTGATGTTTCAGAGGTATTCATTGTAACTCTTGTACTTGCTTATAGCTGATTAATATGATGGAGTATGGATGCTTTTGAAGGCTGGGTTTTTCCCTCATGAGGGTTTTCCCAGGGTAAATCTTGTGTTATCGTGTGGCTTGTCTATTTGATCTTTGATTTGGAAAACTTGTATGCATGTTTATCTCTCTTGGGTTATGTGGGAAATGATTTGTGATTCTGGGTTTGAATGCAATATTTCCTAACACAATGAAATATACCCCTATGTTTTCCCCCATTAGGGCAATGAGATGTTTGAAAGAAACTAAGCCACCACTTCCACACCAATGATGGAAAAAAAACCCACAAGTGGAAAAAACAAAAGAGTTCTGGTAGTAAAGAAAATTTCTCAGGATCCATAGATCTAGGATCATAAAGAAAGGTTCCAAAACTTCAAACTAAGATCACTGTCTTATCCATGTGTGGACAACTTCATGAAGAATGTTATATTGAGACAATTTATGAGAAAATAAAAGCAATGGATGGATTTATTTCCAATATTCATGAACTATGCATTTAATATACTCTATTTTTCATTTGCAAATACTTTAACTTCAAGCACACTTAACCCAACTAGTATTAACATATAATATATATTAAGATGACAAAAAAAATACAAACTAATTTAATTCATTATCTAATTCACAATAGACTTAATGACTAATCTACATGAGATTGAATCATATAGATGACAAGTGCTCAGATCAAACTTGTTATATTTTAGAAATCCTGGCCAATATGAGAAAACTGAATTATCAGGTAGATTGAATATGAAAAAAAATTTGACAGTGTTTAATAGGATATACGGAATTAAAGATCCCAGATTATCCTACTATTCCCAATAGATATTTGTGGGTGACAACTCCAACTAATTATTCTTCATAGAAAAATAGTTAGAAATCCAAATCATAAGCCTGGTAACCAATAGACATAATAGTCTAGCATGTCGTGATCTAAGGGAAAGAATGTATGATTGCAATGATGATGACAGGATGTAGACCCTACTGGTATTACATCAGGTGTTTAATGCAGGCTAGCCTGTGTAAGGGTTCAACACATAAGCCGTCATATATGGAGGGTAGTGCCTTTTAACTCCTAATTGAAAAACATAACTACAACTATCACAAATTCAAATGGGCACACAAATATGTCATGGCGGTTACAAAAGTTAAATCTCAGGTGTACATTGCTCTGTGTTAAAGCGGTGGCATTATGTTGTAGACATTTAGAGGTGACTGGGCGCAAGCCTCAGGTGAATTTGATTGTATACAAAACTGGCAGAGATGATTTCTAAATCTGTATATTGACTGTTTTTTAACATAAAGAGGGGTAAAAATTTATTAATCACAAGAGAAAATACAGAGCCAAATCATTACAGAGCCTTATCAAGCTCAACCAAGTGGTCCAACTGCTGAGACAAATCAGGGGGTAATTGCCCCCGGTCAACCAAGTTCCAATCATGAATATGGTTAGAAGCCCATTTAGCCAAACAATCAGCAACACCATTCCACTCCCTAGGAATATGAGTGAAAGTAACAAACTCAAGAGAAACACAAAGATTGAGAATTTGTTCAATAATCAAAGCCAAGTGCCAACCAACATCCTCAAGCCTTTTCCTGTTCAGCAAGTTCACCACCACCTGGGAATCAGATTCACATATAATCCTGCGCCACCCCAACTTACTGCCCTGCTCAACAGCCAGTAAAATTGCCTGAGCCTCCATAAGATTATTAGTATGAAGACCCTTATAAATAGAGAAAATAAATTGAACATCTCCCGAACTATCCCGACCAACACCACCAATTCCAGCATGACCAGGGTTTCCACGAGAAGAGCCATCCGTGTTAATTTTAAGGATGCCTTGAGGAGGAGGAGACCATCTTCCCTCCCTATTCACCTTCGGAGTAGGATGCCTACACCTGTTGTGCATAAGTTGCTGATGCGAAGGAGGCAGATGAAGGCGGTTGAAACAACCAACATCGATAAATTGACTCGCATGATTACAATATATAGAGTAAAAACAAATAAAAAGGGCATTCATATTTACGCATCTCTGAGAAAAATAATACCATCTTGAAGAGTGTTAGATTTTTCCAACTTTTTGTGGTGAGATGGGCTAAAGGAAACAAAAATAGAATGGAAATGAAAAGACTTTTGTGCTTATCTATTTTTTTGATTGATGTAGATTTCATTTAATTTGTCTTCTAAATGGTATGAGTTTAATGTGTTCAAAATTAAATATTGATTGTTAGTTCCTGCCAAGGGAATTGGAGGCTTCAACGGTAATGAGTGATTAATCCACAGTGCAGTGGCCAATCAGAATGCATCTTTTTTGGGGATTTATTAAGCAGTGGGTAATGCGGGATGCAAATATGCTTGCAAGTTAACCTGGCTGAAATCTGGTGGTCTGTTATTGGCCCTGTTTAACGGCTGCAGAGGTGTCAGAGGCTCAGCATTTGTTACTAGACAAATAGTGCACGAAAACCCAATGTATTCAAGGAAAATAAACAGGAAACAAAGAAAGCATAAACAGTAGCAACAATCAGAAATTGCCTAATTATGCTAAGATCTCCAAATCAATAATGAAATACAATGCAAACAAAGAATTCATAAACAAGAGCCATATCACCCAAATTCCATGCTTGCTTGACTCCTCATAGCCTGTAAGTATTTTGACAACAAAACTTTGAAGATTGTGATTATTGAAAACAGAGTTGAAAAGTTTCTTTTATAGAAGTTTCATAGATTCAACAGTTGAGATAGATTTGAATTCGAACAGTCCAGATTGCGTGTGAGGACCTGATTGCAAGCTTTGATTGAATAATTAAGTAGTTTGATCGATTCATTCCAAGAAGTGTAACTGAGAGAGTCTATGAGTCACAAGGAGGTGACAGATCCATCAAGTGACTGAACTAAAAGAGAGTATTAATCAGAAGGAAGTGACAGATCAATTCGATGAGTGAACTGAAAGAGAGAATTATGCATGAGATATTTACTTGAAGATGTAAGAGACATGTGCTCAAATAAAAGAATTAATTATTAAATTAATTCCTTTCTTTAGAGGAGAAAGTGTGTGCACGTGATTAAATAGCTGAGTAAACTATTTAATTTATAAAAACACTTTAGATGAGAGGATAGAATTATTTAATTAAAAAACAGTCATTTATTTAATTAAATGTGGGAGAATATGATTTAATTTGAATGACTTAATTAAATAAATTTATAAAACTTATTTAATTAATTAGAATAATAGATTAGATTAATTAGATGGTGTGTAATTAAATAAATTTAGAAAACTTATTTAATTAACTAAAAAAGAAGATATTAGAATTAAATGACGTAATTAAATAAATTAATGTAACTTATTTAATTAATCAAAGAAATAGATTAGAATTAATTAGTGACTTAATTAAACTAAATTAATGTAATTTACTTAATTAATCAAATTTAGAAGAATAATGAAAATGAATTATTTAAATGTCAAAGACTATTTAATTAAATAGAGGAATTTGAATGTTAAGTTATAATTAAATGAATAAGATCATTTAATCATCTTGCAGTATCTTGAATAAATAATAAAAAATGTAGTCGTAGGCCTAAGCCATTTTTTCATGTCTACAGTTTGCCCATCTTTGAAATAATGTTATTTCAACATTTGCATCAAAGAATTTTGAATAACATGCCCTAGTCATGCCCCAATGTGAAATAGGTAGGGGTATGCCCCCTCGAGTAAACTGACAATTTTTTGAAAAATTCAGAAAAATTTGGAAATTGTCCTGCTTAGGTAATTGGATAGCCAGAAGTTTGATGGT
>VDFB02091974.1:0-29617 GCA_007258455.2 Sequoia sempervirens | reverse complement strand
TGGCTTGCCATCGTTGAAGTAATGAAGTGAAAGATTCATTCTTTCCTTGTTTCAGAGTGTAGAGTTCTTCGAGACTAACATCCATTACAATGTTACATGCGTAGTTCTTAATGAATGCATCTCTAATTTATTGGAATGTTCTAATGCCTAGAGGTAAGCGAGAGAACCATTCTATGGCAGGACCTGCCAAGCTCCTTAGAAATAGTCGCATCAGATAAGTATCATCATATCCTACCTCCATGCAATGAACCTGGAATTCCCTGATGTGATCTTCAAGGTTTCCCATGCCTCGATATTTGTCAAATTTAGGGATTTCAAATCCATTAGGGAATGGTTTCATCTCTAGGATCCTATCAAATAGATAGGGACACAAGTTGCTTGGCGTTTTGGTTGTTTTCCCTGATTGAAGGTCGAGAACTTGTTACGAGAGCAACCTAAGTTGTGTCATCACATCATTTTGTGGATCAGGGGGTGGGATGAAGGTGTTTTGGGGTGTTGTAATCATGGTTTGGATGGGTGGGTTGGTCAGTGCATTGTTTGATGGTATCTGTATGTTCTAGTGGGCGAAGTAGGCTTCCACTTTCTTTTGTATGAATAGTTCTTGTTGTTGATCTTGTTGCTATTGTGCTAAGATTTGTGCTTGTTGTTGCACTTGTTGTTGTGTTTGTTGTTGTTCCTACAATGATTGTTGTTTGGCTACCAATTTTGCTGCTTCTTGTTTCTCTTGATATTGCTTTAATACTTGTTGATATACTTGCAATTGTGCTGCTTATGCAAGAAGTTGTGCTTGTGCTTATGCTTGTTGTGCTTGCACTTGAGCTTGCACTACTTATGCTTGGGCTTGTGCTTGTGCTGCTTGTTCTTGCAATAAAATTTGTGCTTGAGCAGTTTGTTGTGCTCACAATGCTTGCATAGCTTGGGCAGCTTGTTGTTGTTGCAATAACGCTTGGGCTTGTTGTGCTTGTTGTGCTTGTTGTGCTTGTAATGTGGGTTGTCCAGCTTGGATGACTTGTGCAGCTTGAGCAGCTTGTTGGGTCGCTAGGTGTACAGCCTTTTGTTTCTGCACTTGTTTGTATCCTCTTTGGAAAGCAGCTTACAATGCTAGGTCATATTGGTTTGATGTGGTGAAGGTTGGTGGTGGATTTGGAATGGTGTTCATGGTGGTGGTGAATGGTGATGTTGTGTTGATCGTTTGATTAGTGGATGGTGGTGTTGGTTTGATGGTTTGAGTGATAAGTGACGTTGTTGATGTGATTGGCCCTTGGGAGACCATGCTTTGTGATGTTATGGGAGTTTCTGATAATGTTTCCATTTCTTGTGTGTTTGTCATTTGTTGTTCCAATATCAACGAAATTTTTTGAGTGTTTGGTGTAATGCTTTGATTGATGGTTGGGATATAGGTTTGATTGATACCTGGTAGGGGAGGAAGCCCTAAACCAAGGAGTGGTGTGGATGATGATGGAAATGGTAGAAGTGGTGGAAATGTGAGGGGGGTGAATCCTTGTGAGAATGTTGTGTAAAATATGCCCCCTGCTCTGAACATATCTCCCTCTTCTTGTGAATTTGTGAGAAGGGGGGTTTGAGCTGCTCCGTGAAAAAATGTTGATGATGGGTCGTAATGTAAAGTGAGAGAAAAAAATTTGTGTAATTGGTTTTGGGGTATGTTTTGTTCTAATACGGTGTTTGCATCCACGTTTTGATAATTAATAAGGGGGTATGATTTGATAGCATTAGAAAATGCATTTCCCTTGTCGACGTTAGGTTGAATTGGAGCAAAAGATGTGATTTGCAGAATGTTTTGCATTATGTTTTGAGATGGGGGTGTAGATGAAATGGGAATGGTGGATGAGATTGGTGGAAAATATGTCTCCACTGTAGTGCTTACATCAAAATCTGATGGTAACTTGGCCGCTTGTTTTTCTAGTTCAGGCATGTATAATGAAGGGTTAAGTCTCATCATGATGTTGATGATTTTATGGTTCTCCGGACTTTGGAGCATTTCAGTCATTTTTTCGCGAGACATCCCAAAAGTAAGGTCATCTCCTTGGTTTTCTTCTTATAGATTTTGTGATGATGAGAGGGTCAATGGATTGCTTGATTCAGCGGGATTCATTTATGCATTTGTTTGGCTAAGATCACTTGAAGCAGGTGTTTCTTTATTGGCTTCCATGCTCTTCTTGTATTGAGATCTAGTTAGAACCATAAAACAAGGATCAATCTTCGATAATATGGGAGATGAATCTCTTTGATTCTTTGGATTGATCTTTATTTTGTGCCCCAAAGTAGAAATTTTTAGGATGCCTTTAGGATCAAAGGTGATGATGATATGATGATGATGTAAAAGGATGAATGAGGTGGATTTTTTTGGCTTTTGATAAATCTTGAATGAGACACTAGGCTTTTTAGGACTTTGCAAATTTTGATTTTGATTTGATTTTTGGATTTTGTCCTTGATTTTGATGTTGATTTTTCTTTGTATTTTGAACAAAAAGACCCTAAGATGTTTGATAATGATCTAAGGGATAGATTTGTTCAAAGGATGATGATTTGGATATGTGTGAGGAGAAGGATGCATCTACCCACACCTATCCAAATAAGATGATAGTTTCACTAAGTATATGAAGAAGGATTCATCCACATACACTAAGTTAGCAAGATGATTTTTATAACTTTGACTAAGTATATGCAAAAGGATGCATCTACACATGCCTAGCCAAAGGTGATTTTGATAAATGTTTTCAAAGATTTGGTCTCAATGATTTTGGAGGATTTTGATTTTTCCACAAAGCCTAGTATCAAGGATGATTTCAAGATTTTCCAAAAGATGATTTGTGAGATGGATTTGAGTTTGATGTTTTGAAAGATGGATGAAAGGAGGTTTTGATTTGTTTTGATCCTTCGGTGAACCTAAAAGACAATTTTTTTTTTCTAGACCTAGGTATTGAAGAACATGCAAATGCTTCCTAAAGACCTTTCTAAACAAGAAACGATTTCATTTGAACATTCATTTTTGAATTTTCAATGATTTTTTGCTTTGGGATTGGTGAGTCTTGAATCACACATGAAAATTCATTTTTCTTAGCTTTGCTTAATGGCTTTATTTTACCAAAAACACTTTCTTTAATTAAGTTTTCAAACTAAGATGTCCAATGTCTTAATTTCTTCAAACTCCACAAGATATGTTATGTGAAAATTTAATGAACTTAAGGCAAGGGTTTCCTATTTTTTACTTAAGGAGACAAATTGAGATGTAATCCAATGTTTAGAAACCTCTAAGGATGTGAATCTCAAGGGAAAGCAATAACATATGGATTGAGTCAATGGAATTTGTCTCCAAAAGGGTTTGAATTTTGAATGATAGTGTTAAGTGTTTGTTTCCATGACATTTTCGATCAAGTAATGCATTTTGTAACCCAAGAATAAGTATAATCCTATGGATGTGTAAGACAATATTTGTTGGAATCCCACTTGGACAAGTCCAGTTACGCTTATCTATAGTGAATGGTTAGATGCTCGACCCCACTGGCTCCCCTCCACGACTCATTAACGTCAATCGGGGCAACCAAGCATCAACACCCATGAAACTCCCATGGCATGCTTTCCATTTCTACTAGAAGACCGTAGAAGTGTGGGATGGCTTCAGAACGACCGTTCTTGCACCAACAAATAGATAAAGGATTTTGCAAAATTCTAGCACATGGGTTTTACTAAAGACTTTCCATTCGTAGGAGTTGACCCAGCGTGGCAAGAGTCCCCTTTCGGATCCATCTTATCAAAGTCAACTATGTTATATTGGTGTTTCTTCCAATATCCACATTTATATCTCGGCTAGAAATACTCTTGAGTTTAGAGTGTTACCAGTTGAGTCGTTCCCTTGGGTGAGTACTTTTTCCCCAAGGCAGGCCCTCTAGGATAAACAAAAGTGAATGAAGAACAATATTCATAACTCAATCAATCTTTGTATGCAACAAAGAGAGAGAATATATGCAACAAATCCCCCACTTACACTCGCACAAGATTTTGTTCAATTTTAAGCCCAAGTCGAAGTGTGGAGGTGATTGCTTTATCTCATCCCAAAGTCATAAAAAAGGCCTTTTGATTCTCAAGATCGCTATAAAGCACGAGAGAAGCGCATACGTCCTTTTTCAATGGCTTTAGTCTAAGTAAGCCCTCACAAAAAAAAGCTACACTTGTTCTTTTTAAACCCTCAAAGCAATATGTGAGTTCATTTTTAGAGCACCAAATCACAAGTGAAAGACATTTGTTCAATTTGTTAATCCCATAAACAAAATCTAGTATGTTGTTGATCCTATGATTTGTTTTAACCTTTGCAAGAATAAATTGAAAGGTTATTTTTAAGCCCAAATGAAAATTAGTGTTCTAAGAATGAAAAGGTAATAAATTCTTAGAGAAGTGTTAAACAAACACTTAAGTGTTTAAGAACACTTTAATTTGACAAATATCATCAACATGCCCCTCCTTCCTTCAGTTTTGATTTCCAACCTACAAAGGAGAAAAGTAGTCAGATTCTGGAAAAACACAGAAGCTAAAAAGAAAAAAACAGAAAGAAAATCAGTCATAAATCAAAAGCACGTGCTAAAAATTTAAATTCTCCCTTTTGTTGTCTCCCAACGTCACAACTCGTGAAGGCATCACTATTTTTTTTCTCAGCATCACTCTTACAGAGCCGCTTACCAGTCAACAGTGCTCTGTGTCGAGACAGAGAGATCGATTGCATCACAATTTCACCCAACGTCATAGTTTATGTCTAGCATCGCTATTTTCAAAAATTTCAAAAAAACTTGCAAGTCAATGAGTCTAGCAGTGCAGTTAAAAATTTGAATGTTTTTGGTGAGACGAATCCAGTGGCATAGTTTTTGTTTCAAGCGGCACCATATAGCAACATAAGCGAGCTCACGGTGCTAAAATAGCGACACTGACGAGCTCGCGGTACCAAAATAGTGACACTGATGAGCCCGCATTGGAATTTCCTATGTGTGAAGAAAACTGTGGAAATTTCATGAAAATGTTAGAATTAATGATATCCAACCCTCCTTCTAGCACCAAATGTGAGAACCCAAGCCTTGGTACTTGCAAAACAATAAGAATAAGTGAGTCAGACAAGTGATTGCAAGCTAAAACAAAGACTCCCCATGAAATCCACTTGCAACATTGAAATTAGGAAGAAAATATTGAAGAACACAAAGCAAATGACAAAACAAAGAATGAATCCTAATTATAAAAGAAAACTCTTGATCCCATGGGGGAATTGGTGCCAATATGATGTGAAAATTGGCCCTTTCCCAATTCCTATGATTGTAAGCTTTGATTTTTTGACTTGATGAAGATATTTGATCCACTTTTGATGATGAATGGTGAGAGATCCAAGCCAAAATCTGCAATAACCTAACTAAGAACTCAAGATTTGATGAGTGGAAATGGCTAAGTATTTTAGCATGGTAACTTTGCATAGATTGTGGATGATGAAATGAGGAGAGGAGCTCTTTATTTATAGGATTTCAAGATGAATGAATGTCCAAATTTGAGCAATGTGGGACTAACATTCATCCAATGATATGGTGCCACTTGTCAAGCTATGAATGGATGATGGATGTGCAAGATTTGGAGAATGTGCCAATAAATGCCAATATTTGAAATTTAAATTTGTTGAAATGACATGTAAGAGGGAAGGGAAAATGCAATAAATGCCACTTGGCTCAAGGTAAAGGACATTTAAGATGAATTTATTGCCTTGTTGGATGTACATGTTGACTTGGAACAATTTGAATTCAAATTGAGAGAATATTCCAAAAGATGCCATGTGAGGGAAAATAGGGATTTAATAAATGAATTAAATCTATTTCCATGTGCAACTTGCATTATCTAGAGGATGGGACATTAGATTAGATTAAATTAATAGAGGGTTAATTAATTTAACAGGAGATTTGATGATGTGACTTATTTGAATTAGATTTATGGATTTATTTAAATCAAATAAGACAGGAATATGACAAGAGATTAATTAAATAAGGATTTTGATTTATTTAATTAAAAGAGATGATAAATCAAATAAGGTTTTAATTTATTTAATTTAATGGATAGACTTTAGAGATTTAATCAAATAAATTGATTATTTAATTAAATAGGGATAATTAGATCAGATGGGTTGATTTAATTAACAGAAGGAATTGACTTAATCAGATAAAATAATTTATTTAATTAAGAGATGAATATTGATGAATTTAATTAGACAGGGGGATTTGATTAAATGGTTAGACTGAGGGATGATTCAGGAAGAAACAATGTTAGTAAGTTAGGATCAGATGCATGATGTCAATCAGTATATTTTTCGTGTCTACACTTGTGTGTTGTCTGTGTTGAGAAGGTACAAAAACACTCATCAACAATATATATGTATCAATACATATGAAGACTACCTCCAAAATAGAGATGCTTTCTACTGTATTTAGTTGGCAACCCAAATGTGACACACCCATACAAAGTGGAAAGACCTGAACTGGATTCTTTAGTGCCCAATTGCCACTTGAAACTTTAGACATTCATACACACTATAAAATTTTACATGTATAGATGGATATATATGTATATATATGTATATATGTATATGTATATGTATATGTATATGCATATGCATATGTATATATATGTATATGTGGGTGATCCCACAATAGTGGTTTACAATTTTTGGCCAAACTGGACACTTTTTTTCTAACTAAATCTTCACTTTCAAGCACCTATAGTGGCTAAAACATGAGAAATTTAAAGATGATGCAAACTAGTGATTTGTGACATTTTTTCTATAGATTCTAAATATATTTTTTTCAAAAAATTTTGGAATCAAATTGCACTTCTTTTTCCATCTCCTTTGAAAACTAGTTTTTTTAGTAAACAACATTTTTAAGGAGTGACACTCACCATATACAACATAATTTTTTTCCCATTACTGATAAATATATAGATTTTTTTAATTTAGATTTGTAACTACAATATCTAATGCTTCCAATTGGTTTCAAAGTGTTTTATTGAATATTTTTTCCTTAATCAAGTTTTGAAGTCAAACCAATTACAATTCAGACATAGGCAGACCATATACAAAGTAACTTTTTTTTGTATGTATCAAAATTCAAAAAAAAAAATTGGATCAAGGACTTCAATATCTAGTGCATTCATATTTAAAAAAAAATCATAATTTGCTATTTTTCCACATGTGCAGAACAAAGAGCTTGATTTTTGGTGAAAAACCTATGTTTAATGAAACTCGAAAAAAAAATACATAATAAAACCAAAACATATTAAAATTATATTCATTGGATAGCTCATTCTGAGGACTACCATCATCGAGTTGGGTCTATGAAGTCTCCTCCATTTTCATCCTCAACTCAAGCTTTGAAGGGAAAAATTCTGGAGTCTTTTGGTGCTAGAAGGGGAGAAGGGGGGAAAAGGGGGGTCCGAGCGAACCCCCTTTCCACAACCATTTTCTTTGCTTAATTTTTTGGGAAGTGTGGGACCTTGCATTTAATGGGTTCACTCAAACCAAAAGTTCGTTCAAACCCCCAAAAACTAATTTTTTTTTGCATGGGGTTGTTTTTTGCAACTTTTCCTTCCTCACTAGAATTGTAAACCACTTTTGTGGATTTACCCATGTATATATATGTATATATATAGATACATATCAAGAGTAGCTCCAAAGATGTATTATACTATATTCAATTGGCAACACAAACCTGAGACATTCATACATAGGTTGTGGACAAAATTGAAATGTAAAAGGTCCAAGCAAATAAATGCATTATTTTCTATAGACATATGTTCAAACCAACAAGATGCCTCATCATTTTATCATATAAAATCATGAAACTGTGGAGGGTTACTAGACTATGAGCATGTGGTAAAATGGAGAGGAGGGAGTAATCATTTTACCCCAAAAAATAATGGGAAATAATCCACCACCAGACCCGTTCATGTGAAACATTAGATGGTGCAAAGGGCATGATAAACATGGCAACCCAATGCTGACACATTAGGGGAAAAATGGACAAATGTGTGTGTGTGTGTGTGTGTCTATATATATGTATGTATGTGATTTATATATATCAATATTTGGGTGCCATTATAATAATTTCATTATTCATAAACACTCAAACGTGAATGGGTAAAATTTAGGGGTTAATGTTGGAGGTTTAGGTTAGCAATCATAATAGTCCAAAACTACACATTACTCACCAAGGCTTAACACTGGACACCACTACACAGTCACTCCAATTAGTACTCTATGTACTACCTTTTCATCACCACATTTGCATGAAATAACATTACAAAATTATTGCACAAAACCTGAAATATATATCGAATAACATGATAGCAACAAACTTGAAATATACATACATTACTTTAACAATATGGGTATGTGTAGGATCACGATGGGCCAAAAAGTGGCAATATGATGGGCATGTGGCTGACGAATTTTTTTACCCAAAATTGATGAAACGAAAAGGGTTTTTAAAGGATATTCTCAGCTTTCTACCAATATAAATTATTCTTTACTTTGAATTTAATAAGTAATTATTATTCATTTTCTATTCAAATTATGACTAAAGTCCTGATTGATAGATTGATTGAAAAAAATCTATAACTTTCAAATGGTATCACATTTTTTGAATCCAAATCATATGTCACATTCTATGCTTCGCATACTATAGGATTAAAAAAATAAAATCTAAATTCCATGAAGTTTTGACCAAGTTAAGGTGGTTAGACATACAATTTTTTTATATTTTTTAAAATTTATAATAAAAAATTCATAATTAATTTTTCACCTAGAAAAAAATTACAAAAAAATATGCATCACATCGGGACATGAGTCCTCTAATTATATCTTAAATATTATAAAAAAATATTATCATTTTATTGTGGTTAGAGTGGTTAGATAGACACCTACTTCTTATTTTCTCCTTGAAATTTAAGTACTACTGCATTGAAATTTCAAATTTTCACCAAATAGATTATTTTTTTTTTAAACCTAGTAGTTTAGAAACTACATTCAATTTTCTACAGATTCCATTCTTACATACTTTTAAAATAATATAGATAACTTATTCAAATTTTTATGCCAAGTTGCCTAGCTCTGATTTTTCTAATTTTTTTGCCACTTAAGGGCCTATTTTTTCCATGATGATCCTGCACATAGCCATATTTGTTGAGGTATCTAACTCATTTGATATATTATATGTGGAGATACCATCATTTCTAGCATGGAAAACCTATATGCCTTATGATTGATAATGAGGTACTTGAGATTTTAAATCAAGATCATATATTGTCATTTTAACAATGTAATTCAAGGAAAACATATAGTCATATACAAAGAAGGACCATAATTTTAGATGTGTTCTCTAAATTGAATTAGATATGGTAGGATCCTCCAATTTCAAACTTAAGGGATATGTTATATTTGAAAATTTCATGGCTATTATATCATCTTATTAGAGATAATCAAATGCACAAATTAGCTTCTAACTATATGCCTCATCATGGAATAGCACCATAATCTAGATAATTTGTATTATTAAATTTTTTTTAAGTGTCATGTACCTAGAAATATGTGGTCTACCTATATACATGCATACTTATATATATATATATATATAAAGAGTACCTCCAAAATGAAGATGTGTTATAGTGTATTCCCCTGGCAACCCAAACTTGACACATTCATACAAAGTGGATAGACCTAAATTGTATTCTTCAGGGTTTAGTATAAATGCATATATATATATGGATAGACTTAAATTGTATTCTTCAGGGTTTAGTATAAATGCATATATATATATATATATATTAAGAAAAAGGTCCAAGCAAACAAATACATTATTTTCTATAGACATGTGGTCAAACCCGTGAGATGCCTCATCATTTTATCAAACAAAATCATGAAACTGTGCATGGTTTACCAGCTCATGGTAAAATACAGAGTAAAAAATAATCATTTTACCCCAAAGAACCATGGAAAATAATTCAATTTGTTGTTTGTATTTCAAATTTGAATTTGTTTGGGGAAGATCTGATCATTTGAATTTGTAGTTAGTTATGTAAGTTTTTTATGGTGAATTGACTAAATTCTACATTATAGTTGGATTTGATGTTTATTGGAGAAACCTTACACCAGTATCTATTTGTGCAAGTACCTACAAGGAATGGAGTTAATACATATAGCTGACATAAATAGTGTTGAAGAATGTGCATTTGACATCCCATAGAGTTGATAGGAGTTTGTCATATGTCATCTAAAGCACGAGTAAGTGTCCATATGAATTTACTAATATAATATGCATTGAGGGTGACACCATTTAGGGTGTGCATATGTATTTACTATTAGAATATAATATGTATTGAGGATGACACCATTTGCAAGTGGGGGTATTTGTAATTATAAAATATTTTTATAAATCGTAAATGAACTTTTTTGTGTGTAACTAGACTTGTATTGTAAATGCAAATGTATGTGTGGTTGACTACCTACATTGGTCAACTACATATTGTCTTGTAAACATGTATTTGTGTTTTTGCAATTCTCTATTAGATTAAATAAAGTTTTTAAGTGGGTCAAACTTTTTTTTTTTTTTGGAAAGGTTTAAGTGAATATGGAATGAGTAGTTATTGAATGATCAACAGTCAGTTGAACATCTCCCCTATATCAAAAGAAAAGTAAACTGCATTAAAAAATCTTAATTACCAATAACCTCCTCCATAAATAGTCATTTAAAATATTGCTATTTTATCACCTCCATTTATTAATGACTAAAAAAATTTGAGCTTTCCCCACTTTAAGTTGTTGAGCCATTAACAGTTGCCATTTTATCACCTCCATTTATTAATGACTAATGAAAGTCAATATTTCTCAACTTTAAGTTGTTGAGCCCTTAATAGTTGTCATTTTAACACCTCCATTTATTAATGACTAACGAAAGTCGAGCTTTAGCCACTTTAAGTTGTTAAGCCATTAACCGTTGTCATTTTATCACCTCAGTTTATTAATGACTAACAAAAGTTCAACTTTCCCCACTTCAATTTGTTGAGCCATTAATAGCTTGCCACATTGAGAAATATTTTTCACCAAGTTCACAAATCCAACAAAATTTCAGGCATGTCACCAAACTTAAAAATTCTACATTTAAGAATATTCATATAAGCAATGTACAACACTTGTATTATAGCAAATTTACGAGAAAGAAACACGTATAAACATGAAATTAGAGCTGCAATGCCAAAAGTTGAAACATGCCCGCAACCTGTTTATTTTAAGGGTGGATGACAGCATACAAGTTACATATGGACAAACAAATTCCGCGTAACCGGCTGCCAGGTCAACGAGACCAACTGCTTCTCTAAACTATGCCCCCAAATACAACCAAAACATAATCTCTTACTTAGGACTCCACCCGGTCGGCGGTTCGACTCCTTCCGCTCGCTTCCTGCCGCCCTTTGTAATTTTCCTGCACTCTATAGGCGTTATGAAAAATTATTGATCTCCCTCGATCCTCTTGACATGTGAATTATTTGTCCCATTCCTGACACAACAGAAAAATTTGCATTGTTAATCTAATGTATTTAATGGATCATATATGCATCTGTTTGATGGATAATTCATGCACTTAAAATCCTCAACTTGATTGAAACTTTGTTTTAGATGGTGCATTGAAATTATTGGAAATGGAGCTGGTGTTTATGATGATTGTGTTGATTTGTAGCAGCAGCGATGGATTATTATTAGACTTTGGTTCCAATACTTAATTGCCCAATTTATATCTTCTACTTTTTTCCTCTTTAAAGGGCACTGAATAGTATGTCGTTCGATTATCATTGTTCAAAACATGCATTGTTCTCTTCTGAAGCATATAAGAGTTAAGAATGTTGTGTTTTGAGCTCAGTAGGATTTTGGTAGCAACAACCACCTCCGTTGTTGTCCGGTTGACCTTTTTGCTTATGTTCCATGTAGTTTTTGTACACTCTACTCGTTTACTTGTTCACCCCATAGGTAATCTTCAATTCTTATAAAACTAGTATTAGGTTTAACATTTTTTTGGTTACTTTGAATTGTCTGAACTGGCCATGTTATCTTAACTAATAGTTAAGAAAAGTTGAAACCAATCGAGATTGAAACAATTGTTGTTGCTCTGTACTACTAGTTGCAACCAATGGAATTTGAGGGTTGAACTTTGATAACTTATCCTTTTCCGTGCTCATGGTACTTTAACATTTCCATTTTTTAATTACTTGCAAGTTGAATGACCATTTACTTTGTAATGGAATTGCTAAGTGTGCAGTTTTGGAAAAATGTTTTTTCCACCATTAGTATTGATTTTTAGATTTTAAGTTTGATTGGTCAAATGATAAACAAACTTATTACATCTTATTTATGAGAAAATATTTTTTTGACTGAATGATTGTATTCTGTAAATACTTTTCTTGTTGTTTCCTGCTATATCGTTGTTGTTCTCCTATTTTCTCTTTTCTATTGGGAGTTACAGTGGATATCATTTTACTGAATTATAACCTATTCAAATGTTCTTTAGGCTCTACGTAAAATTTGAGACTGATATGGCCACCTAAATCACCTATATAATTACAGATTATAACTTGTGTTTGCTAAATAAAATATACTATGTCTTCATGATTAATTCAATTTAGAGTTTACAAATACACTCTTAAGAATAATTCTAATATAATAAAGACTGGCCAATCTTATATAGAGAGTTTAAGAATGTATAGTAGCATTATTTATTATGGTTTCAATATAAAAAGGTTGTTCAATCTAATGTTAATTCAGTTAATTTATAGAGTCTCAATCTAAATTTTCAACATAGAAAAGGTTGGTCAATCTTATATAAAGAATTCATTTAACTGATTTCTTATGCTTTATGTGAATAGTGAATATTCTTTAATTATCGTTCTAATAGAGAAAAGGTTGGTCAACCTTATATAAAGAGTCTATCCAATTGATTTCTTATTTCTCATGTAAATAGTTAGTAGTTTTTAACTATTTTCAACATGAAGAAAGGTTGATCAGATCAATTATAGAATTGATACAAAATATTTTAACTATTAATCAATTTTAAATTACATAATTTATTATTTAAGCTCTTCAGACTTCTTCTAGTAAAACTAAATTGTTATATAACTACAAAAGTATTATTACTTTATTATATATTGAATAACTATTCAAAAATATAGATTTTTTTATTTTCACTTATTTAGGCTTGACAGTCCTTTCCATACTCTTGTTTGTTGTGAATATTAATATTTAAATTAAAGTACATTGAATAATAAGTATTTTTTATAAAAAGATATATATTAAGGAAAATATATTATAAATTAATTAAAGAAAAATATAGCCTTTATGGGAGCGCAGCATAAAGCATTGGCTAGGTTAAGTTTAAGATAAAAAGGAAAAAATAGAAAAATAGAGTGATCAAAACATCATAATATTTTAATTAAAATACATTAAATAATAAATATCTTTTATTAAAAAATATATACTCAGTCAAATATATTATAGATTAATTAAAATAAAATATAATCTTATTGGAAGTGCAACTAAAACCAATATGCTAGATTAAGTTTAACATTAAAAAAAAAACTAGAAATTTAGACTAATTAAAACATCAGACCAAAAAATTTTTATTATTTTATCAAATAACATATACATTTCCATGCTTTATCTTTTCCTTAAGAAGATATACATTTCCATTCTTTTATCTTTTCCTTGACCTACAAATTTTAATAAAATGGTCAAAGAAGTTGTCTTCGTCCTTACTTTTCTCCATAGAAAAAGGCTTTTTTTCTAACATAAGAAATATTGAAAGAATAAATCCTTGAGAAAAACTTTTCTTAGTTTATTTAAACATGATAGTGTGGGACAGTGGTTCCTCTCTAGCATGCAACATCTAAGGTAATCAATCATTCATGGTTTTCTCTGCATTATTGCTTTATCCATTTTACCTTTTAGTATAGACTGAATCCATTTGTCTAATCTGCACTGCAATCAAAACAGATTCGCTCAGTGTCACTTTTCTTTTGAACTTGCTTTGATGACTGGCATTTATAGTTTTATTTTTAGTAATTATAGAGAGAAGATGTTCAGCATTATTTTGTAATCAAAACACTATTTGTTTTTAAAAGGTATGATTATACAAAACTGATTCCAGACTCAAAATATCTTACACTTACTCAGTGGAATTAGGGTATAGCAATAGAACCCAACTGGAGCAATAGAACCCAAGTTTATGTAGAGTTATATGTGCAGCTGATCATTCCAAGTGGATTGAAATTCAGGAAAATAAAGGGTATTGTAGTAAAGATCAAAAAAAGATTCTAATACTGGTCATAATGTCCACTTTCTCAAATTTATTGGCTAAATTTAATTAATATATGAAATATGGCCAATGATTGGTACTAAGATTACCTTGTGAACTTTCCTGCAAATAGCTTGAACTCAAGACATCAACCCCAAGAAGTACTACTTGCAATGCCTTAGGTATCATCTTCATCTATGACATCATGTAATCTGATGTATTAATTTAACTTTTGTCTTATGTATGAAATGATTTTGTTTAACTTTCAGGTAACAATAGAGAAGAAGAAATTAAGCCAGAGGCCACTAATGGCAATGCCCATGCATCTCTGCAATTTGCCAGGAAGTAAGAGCTGTAGAATTGGAAGCATTCAGCTATTGCATGACGTTCCCACAGGTCCCAATCCCATTACTGAAGAATATCCCCCTAATTTTCATATAATGAAGTCCAGGCCACCTTCAGCAATAGCGGATCATCCCTAAATATGTCAAATTATCTATACATAATTTATATCATACTCCCAACTTATCATCATATATAGTTCAATTTTAAGAATTCTGAGTAGCCTTATTAGACTACCAGTCTGTCATCAACATAGAGATGCATGCTTTAATTATATCCATATATCTTGTATGGTTGCATAACCTCAATGTTCATTTTTCATATATAAAACTACAAAAGCAAATGCTGTCATTTGTAAATATTATCATTAATTATGTTGAGAGGTGTATTACAATGGTATCCATCAAAAAGAAAAAAATGAATGTAAGGAAAAACTCTTTAGTTTGAATTTGATATTCAAATGAGATGCAACTAGCATAACTACATTCATTGTATGTAGACATTTTTTCAAATAGATTTAAAGTAGATTTAAAACAAATTTAAAAATGGTTTTAAATCGATTTAATATCTTATTCACTCTAAAATACTTTTTTTTATATTATAATCAATTTTATAAGAATTTCATTTTTATTATTATTAATACTAACATTTAATATTAATAATTATAATTAATTTGATTATAGTTATCCTTCTTGAGGCACTTATTTTCATCATTTTTTCTCATTGCAATAGTATTTCATCATTCGTATTACAATTATAAATATATTTTTATTTTATAATATATATTTATACATTATTTTTATTTTAAATGTTAAAAAGATAAATTAAAATAAAATAAAAATAATTACACAAGTGGTGGTAATGTTGTTTTTTTAGATTTTAAAATCAATTTAGTTAAAAAAAAAATTAAAACTAAATATTTAGTCTCATTTAATAACTTTTTGAGTTTTTAGGGTGAACATTTATTCATAGTAGTAACACAAATATATATTTTATAATTATACCAAATTTCAATGTATTTATTTGTAATTTTTTTTGTTTATTTTTCAATACTTGTTAGCTTTTTTGCTTTATTTTTAAAGTAGTTTTAAAGCCGTTTTATTCACAAATTCATGAAGACCTCTATTAAAATAAATTAAAACTAAATACTTAGTGTCATGTAATAAATTTCTAAGTTTTTAGAGTGAACATTTATTTATAGTAGTAACATCAATATATTTTTTTATAATTGTAAGAAATTTCAACGTATTTATTTGTAAAAAAAAATAAAAAAATTCAATAGTGTATTTATTTTTCAATATTTTTTAGTTTTTTTGCTTTATTTAAAAAAAATAAAAATGTTTTATTCACAACTTTCTTTAGATGTTCATCTTTGAATTCATGAAGACCTCTATTAAAAAAGGTTCTTGAATCATAACCTTCTCAAAACTTCGTGGGTTTGGCTTTATTCTCTTGGAGTTGGATTTCTCGTAGGTTTGGCTTTACATTTTTTGGATTCACTTGAATTTAGCTATCAAAAATTTGGCTTTAGTCCTGTTGAAACCAATTGCATTGTTATAACCTATTATTGAGTAAAACAAAACAAATTTGCAAGGAGTCATAAGGTTTATTGCTTTTTATTTGTGGTTGTTTTATTATTGAGTGGGATGGAAAGTCTTCCAAGTTAAATGTGTTGGACTTGCTAGGGCTCATTTGGTTTGGAACTTGGCAAGGTTACATTTTCTTAATATGCGCTAGAATCAAAACTAGGTTTGGTTACCTTATCTTGTATCTTTGTGAAGAAAATACAAAAATTTAATATTTGATCTTATCTTAATTGACAATTGTATCACATTTGTTTGAAGAATAAATTAGACATATGTATTCAAAATCAAATTATAATTAAATAAGTCAATTCAAATTTCATGAGGAATTCATAAGACAACTAAGCATCTTTTTGTTTAACTTCTAATGTGTTATTGAGTCTTTTCTGGCTTTATTTCACTATTGAGTATTTCTGCCTTATTTATTTTGCTCATATATTATTTGATTGATTAAAATGGTGATAGCATATGGGCACTGTTGTTTTGAATAAGTTGATAAAAATAGGCACCTTGAGAAAAGATAACTCTCAACATATTTTTTATATATTAATATTTAATATATGTATTCTAGTTAATGTATAGTTCTTTCCTTTCTCAGAAAATAATAGAGGAAAGAGAAAAGGAAATATAATTCATATCTGATTTATCAAAGAAGCAATTATTGTTAAAAATATTGAATAAGACTATATGTACATTGAATCTAACATAAAGATGAGACCTGTATGGGCCAGGAAAAAATGCTAAATTTTAAAGAAAATTTGATCGGTGCATAGAAAATATACATAGAAAGGGAAATATATCAATACTTGAAATAACATAACATGCAATCGAGTAGAAAAAACAAAATTTTAATAGGGTTCAAACAAGAATTCCTAGAAGGAGAAGAGGCTGTTGGAGAGGATGAAGAGGATGACAGAGATTTTGACGAGGATTATGATGGGCAGTCTGAGGATGAATGGAACCATCCATTAGACAAAATAGAGGAAGAAAAACTTATTGACATTTGGCTAGAGGCCTGGTATAGTTCCTCTATGGCTCGTAAGGTAGCGTTTATAGGTGTGCCAGACCATGTGACAAGGAAGAGTTCCAATTGTTTTATTTGATATTGGTATTTCATATTTAACACTAGTTTCACATCAGTTACATTCATTTGGAGGCTTTGGATCTTCAGGGTTTGGGTTTTCTCCTCCCCCTACCCTCTGAAGGATGTTGAGGTTGCTGAGGTTTACTCACAAAGTTTGGAGGCGGGGGTCCTTCATAGCCTTTTAATGGATGACAGTTATCTAGTTCCTCCTATGTGCATGTTTATGAGGGTGGGGTGGTTGATTTTGGTATTCAAGTGTTGGGAAATGAGGTGTCTCAACCTTGCTGCATATTTCCCATAATAGTTGTTTTCATTTAATATTTTCCTACAGTGGTTACACATTGTTGGTGCTTTGAAAATTAGTTTATTAGGTGTCATAAGATTCCCACATAGTGGTATATTATGAAAGGCCTATTTTTAGGCATATTATGACAAAATTTATGACATCTATAAGGGTAAAAAATAGGGGATTTCATTTTGCACGTGAGAGCTTATTTTAGACTGGAATCTTGTTGGAGAAGCCAAGCGCATGGTTTTGTAAACCATTGGTGGTTTCTTGTATTACTGGAGGTCTATAAATTGAAGACTTGAAGAGTAGTTTTACATATTGAGTTTGCAGGTATTGTTATGCTGCTAGAATGCTACCAGAATTCTTTCAGAGTTAGCTGGTGATACTCCTATAAAAGACTTGCTCTGCAAGTGTATGTAATCTTATGGCTGGATTTCAAATAAATTGAAGAGGGTTTGGAGTGGGGTTTTTCTCCCGAAAGGGTTTTCCCCATGTATATCTGGTGTTTTGTGTTTCACTGTTTATTTCATGTTTCGAATGTGTTATTTTTTTGTAACTGCTTGATCAAGTTTTTAAGTTTTGCATAGTGTTTCTCCTCAAGATTGGCGTAGGAAATTGTTTCTGCTAATCTAATTTCCTTATAGGTGGTATCAGAGCTTGATCACCTTTGGTTTCAGTTGTGGGTTTGTTGGGGTTTCTGAGCTTATCAAAGTTTTGAGTGGGAGCTTGTGCAGAGGATACTTTGTGATCTTCTTGCTGATATATTTTTTGAATGGCGAGCATATCTGGGAGGATTAAGGTAGAGAAGTTTTCCGATACGAACTTTGAAATGTGGAAGCTAAAAATGGAAGATCTGTTGATTGATCAGGATTTATGGGATGTAGTGGATGCAAATTTCCAGAGGCCTACAGATGCGGCTTTGGCTGCAAAATATGATGTAATGGACAAAAAAGCTAAAGGTCTCATTAGACTGTCTTGCAGATTCAATCTTGATAAGTGTCCATGAAGAACCCACTTCGAAGGATCTTTGGAAGAAGTTGGGTGAGATATACCAAGCCAAATCTCTAGTAAATAATATTTTCTTGAGGAAGAAGTTGTATTCCTTGATAATTGAAGAAGGTGGATGAATTTCTAAGCATCTCAAAATATTCAATATGTTGGTGACTTAGTTGACCTCAGTTGGGGTTAAGATGGATGAAGAAGAAAGGTGTCAAACTTTATTGTGTTCACTTCCAGACTCATGGGACAGCCTTATCATGGCCATTGGGAGCACTTCTATTGTCCTGAAGATGGAGGATGTTAATGGTTCTCTACCCTCTGAAGAGATGAGAAGGAAGGTCTCTTTGAACACCAAAGAGGCTTTGAGTGTTTGAGGAAGACAAAAAGAACGAGGAAAAGATGAGAAGCAACATGACCGTTCTAAGTCCAAAAATAAGAGGAGATCAAAATATTCTGGTAAGCCCAAGGTAATATGCTAGAACTGTGGAAAACCTGGGCACTTCCAAAAGGACCGTAAAGAAGAGAAGAAGAAGAAGAAGCAAGATTCTGATTTTGAGTTTGAAAAGGAAGATGGAGATGCCTTTATTGTAGCCTTAGCCACTCATGTAGGTGATAATGTATGGTTGATAGACTCAGGTGCATCTTTCCACATGACTCCTAACAAAAACTAGTTTAGTAAGTATAAAAATTATGACGGTGGTAAGGTGTATATGGGTGATGATTCTTTCCTTGATATTGTTGGCCATGGTAGTATTCATGTAAAATTTTCTGATGGTAGAGTTAGACAATTTGATGGTGTCTTGCATATCCCGGGACTAGCAAGAAATTTATTATTTGTTAGCAAGCTAATAGATGCGAGTGTGCATGTACAATTTTCTGAAGCAATTGTGAAAATGGTGAGAGGTGCTATGGTGATAGCAAGAGGAAGCAAATTGGGTACATTGTACTAGCTCGATGCATGCACAATTGAGTGCAATAGCACTTCTGATAAGATTAAGCCAAAAACTACTTCGCTGAAAAAAGAGAAGGTTTCCTCTTTTGCAGATGGTCGTGGCTTTTGGGTAACCAAGGGTGCTTTGTCTATTGAATCTAAGTTTCCTGCAGAGAATACCATGTTATGGCTCCAAAGGCTTGGCCACATTGGAGAGAAGGGTTTAAAAGCCTTGAAAAATAAGAACCGTGTTGAGGGGTTGAATGCTTGCAATCTAGAGTTTGATTTATGTGAACATTGTATTTATGGTAAATAGAACTGCGTTAAGTTTTACTCATCTTCTCATAAGTCTTCATGTATCTTGGATTTGATTCACTATGACGTATTTGGTCCTGTTGATGTTTCTTCTATTGGTAAATCAGTTTACTATATTACTTTCATTGATGATTTTAACTTAGGAGAACATGGGTATATATTTTAAAGAGTAAATCTAAAGTTTTTAGTCATTTTAAGGAGTTCAAGGCTATGGTAGAAACTCAGACTGGAAAGAAAATTAAATGTTTGAGAACTGACAATGGCAGTGAGTACTTTTCTACAGATTTTGTACAAATTGTGGGATTAAAAGACAAAAGACAACTCCATATTCTCTACAGTAGAATGGAGTTGCAGAAAGAATGAATAGAATGTTGATGGAGAAGGCTAGGAGTATGTTGAGTGGAGCTGATCTAGAACAAAATTTTTGGGCTGAAGAGTTGTTGCCACTGCTTGTTATTTGATAAATAGATCTCCTACATCAGTGCTTGTTGATAAAATGCCAACGGAAGCGTGGTCAGGGAAAAATCCTTGACTTAGACATCTAAGAGTTTTTGGTTGTGAGGCATATGCACATGTTCCTAAGGAGAAGAGAAAAAAGTTGGACTCTAAGGCTGTCAAATGTATCTTCATTGACTACAACTATTGTGTGAAAGGATACAAGCTTTGGGACCCTATTGCACAAAAGGTAATTTATTCCAAAAGTGTTAGTTTTAGAGAGACTAAATCTTCTCCTATTAATTTTTGGCCAAAACAACATAAAGAAATTGAATAGGAAAAGGATGTAGTTCAAAATTCCTTCTACGCCTGAGGAAGTTGAAATGATACCCCAAAATAGACAAGAAGTTGAGGAAAGCTCATCAAGCTCTGAAGAGGAGGAGGAAGTGGAAGAACCTCCACCTCAGCTTGTTGAAAGGTCTACAAGGCAAAGGAAACCACCTCAAAGGTATGGGTATTCACCTAATGATTGGAAGTGTATATTTTCTTTGAGTACTAACGTTGATGAACTAAGATCTGTGCAAGAGGCATTGGATATGAATGATGCAAAGTCCTAGAAATTAGCCATGGATGAAGAGATGGAAGCTCTTAAAAGGAATGAAACATGGGAACTTGTACCATTGCCCTAAGGTCAAAAATTTGTTGGATGTAAATGGGTGTTTAAGAAAAATATTGGTTCAAATGGAAATGTTGAAAAGTATAAGGCACAGTTGGTTGTGAAGGGATACTCTTAGGTTGAGGGTATTGACTATGGTGATATTTTTTCTCTTGTTGCTAAAATGAAATCCATTCAGTTTTTTATTATCTATTACAGCAACTTACGATCTAGAGGTGGAACAAATGGATGTGAAAACTATGTTCCTTCATGGTGATTTGGAGGAAGAAATTTATATGACACAGCTAGAGCATTACGTGGTAAAAGGTAAAAGCAAGTTGGTATGTAAGTTAAATAAATATTTGTATGGCCTTAAACAAATTCCTAGGATGTGGTACCAAAAGTTTGATACATATGTATTGAACTTGGGATTTGTGTGGTCTAGATCTGATGACTATGTATATTTTAAATCTAATGGCGATTATTTCTTGGAAATTTCTTTATATGTTGATGACATGTTTATTGGGAAAGGAAAAGGTTTGATTGTAGAATTGAAATCTCAGCTCTCTATGAAATTTGAAATGAAAGATCTTGGTGCAGAAAAACACATACTTGGGATGGAGATTAGAAGAGATCGTGAGAACATAAAGTTATGGCTTAGCAGGGTAAGAATGTTTGTTTAGTTTTACAAAGGTTTAATATGCAAGATTGTAGAGTTCTCTACCCAGTAGACCCATCTTGATGTAAGGAAATTAGAGTAGTGGAAATAATTTCCTACGCCAATCTTGAGGAGAAACACTATGCAAAACTTAAAAACTTGATCAAGCAGTTACAAAAAAATAGCACATTCAAAACATGAAATAAATTATAGTGAAACACAAAACACCAGATATACGTGGGGAAAACTCTTTCAGGAGAAAAACCCCATTCCAAAGCCTACTCAATGTATTTCTAATCCAACAACAAGATTACATACACTTGCAAAGCAAGTATTTTATAGGAGTATCACTAGTTAATAAATCTAGAAGAATTCTAGTAGCATTCCAACGACATAACAATAACAACAAACTCAATATGTAAAACTAATCTTCAAGCCTTCAATTTATAGACCTCCAACAATACAAGAAACCACCAATGGTTTACAAAACCATGTGCTTGGCTTCTCCATCAAGATTCTAGTCTAAAATAAGCTCTCACGTCCAAAATGAAATCCCCTATTTTTGACCCTTACAGATGTCATAAATTTTGTCATAATATGCCTAAAAATAGGCCTTTCATATTATACCACTATGTGGGCATCTTATGACACCTAATAAACCAATTTTCAAAGCATCAATAATGTGTAACAGCTGTAGGAAAATATTAAATGAAAATAACTAGTATTGGATTGGGAACGAAGCTCTTTATTTCACAATGTCCAACATCCCCATCGGAGATGTAAGACATGAGCAGAGTGCCTTACCAAAGTGTAGTAGGAAGCTTAATGTATGCTATGGTCTGTACAAGACCAGATATTGCCCAAGCAGTGGGAGTTCTTTCTTGTTTTATGTCTAATCTTGGAAGAGTGCATTGGGATGCAGTTAAGAGGGTCTTCAGATATTTGTGGGTTACAACAGAGTACTCTATATGCTTTCATGGTACAGGAGATCAACATTCCCTGAGTATTTGTGATTTTGTGGATTTAGATTGGGCTGGTGATGTTGATAACAGAAAGTCCACCAATGTATATGTGTTTACTCTTAATGGTGGTATAATCAGTTGGATGAGCAAGTGATAGGTTGTGGTCACTTTGTCCACTACTGAGGCAGAGTATATGGTAGCCACTCATGCCTATAAAGAAGCCATTTGACTGAAGCATTTGTGTTCAGATATTAGATTGAAATAGGGTGTAGTTACAGTTTATTGTGATAGTCATAATGCAATCTTCCTTGCAAGGAACCCGAATTTTCATTTCAGGACCAAACACATTGATGTTCAGTATCACTTTGTGAGAGATATGGTTGAGGATGGCAGGGTGAAGCTGGAAAAGGTAGAGACAGTGGTGAATGTTGCAGATGCATTAGCTAAGCCCGTGAGCACAACAAAATTCTAGTGGTGTTCCAAGCCTATGGGACTTTTGGCCCCTAGCAATTGATCCATGATGGTGTTTTACCCTTGGCCCTTGCAAGGTATTCAACAAGTGGGAGAATGTTGGGAAATGAGGTGTCTCAAGCTTGCTGCATATTTCCCATAATAGTTATTTTCATTTAATATTTTCCTACAGCTGTTACACATTATTGATGCTTTGAAAATTGGTTTATTAGGTGTCATAAGATGCCCACATAGTGGTATATTATGAAAGGCCTATTTTTAGGCAGATTATGACAAAATTTATGACATCTATAAGGGTCAAAAATAGGGGATTTCATTTTGGACGTGAGAGCTTATTTTAGACTAGAATCTTGATGGAGAAGCCAAGCACATGGTTTTGTAAACCATCGGTGGTTTCTTGTATTGTTGGAGGTCTATAAATTGAAGGCTTGAAGATTAGTTTTACATATTGAGTTTGCTGTTATTGTTATGCCATTGGAATGCTACCAGAATTCTTCTAGAGTTGTTAACTGGTGATACTCCTATAAAATACTTGCTCTACAAGTGTATGTAATCTTGTTGTAGGATTTGAAATACATTGAGTAGGCTTTGGAATGGGGTTTTTCTCCTGAAAGGGTTTTCCCCACGTATATCTGGTGTTTTGTGTTTCACTATTTATTTCATGTTTTGAATGTGCTATTTTTTTGTAACTGCTTGATCAAGTTTTTAAGTTTTGCATAGTGTTTCTCCTCAAGATTGGCGTAGGAAATTGTTTTCGCTACTATAATTTCCTTACATCAAGACGGGTCTACTGGGTAGAGAACTCTAATGTCAAGGGTTTATTGGTTTGTTGCTCAACAAGTAGTGGCAAAGAGGGAGAGAGACAAGACAAGTCTCAGGCACTGCCAAATCATGTTGTTGATTCTAGTGCTAGGAAGCCTCTGCAGAAGTCATGAGCTTAAGTGTTTTAGGTCAACAATGTTCTACTCCACCCATATCATTAGTTCTCATTGGGGAGAATCAGGGAAATTCTATAAGGATTCCATATTCAAATTGTTGGTAAAGCTGCCTCTAAGCTTGAGAATTTTCTCCTAGGAAAGTTTAGAAGGGTGATGACAAATATCGATGCTCTTAGGAAAAGTGACAAAAGAGAAATGGAATCAGCCATTTTGAGACCATGGCTATAGTGAAGTCTTCTCTTTTATCTATTTTTTGAGTCATGGAGATTGTGTTCAAATTCTATTGGATGGGCCCATGGTTTATGGGCAAGATTGGGTGTTTTCTTAAGAAGTGGAGTTTGATCTTTGATCCTGAGAATGAATGCATCAACAAAGTTCTCATTTGGGAGAAGATTTTGAGACTGTCATTGGAATATTGAAAGTTGAGGTCTTGAAGGGTATAGCTTTTTTTGTCGCTTCACTCATTGACTTTGATCTAGTGACCATTTTTGGGAAACATTTGTTGTTTACTAGAGTTTTCGTATATACAAATGTGAGTAAGTTGCTTCCTTCTTGAATTACCTTATCTTCCAAACTAGGTGAATGTGCACAACATATTGTTTATGAGGACTTCATAGTAATTTTTCAAATTTTCCATATGCCTAGTCACTCTACCCTTGGTGCTTGATCAACACGAAGTCCCAACATACTTAGAAGAAAAAAGATCTCAAGTGCCTTGTCATCCTCACTTGGAATCAAAGCAACTAATGAATATTATCGTTGAGAGTGACCCTTCTTCGATTAGTGCCCCTATGTCAATATATCTAGATGTTATTGAGTGAGTTTCTAAAAACGCTTATAGGAAAAAAAATTCAATCAACAAGAATTAAGTTAAAGAGTTATAGGTTGAAAAAGCATTCAACACTTTTACAAGATCTAATATCCACCCAAGTTTCTTTATTTTAAGTGGGATGAAAGGAAAATGGAAAGGATGTGCATCTTTTAGGTCACCCTATGGTTTCTTCTTAGTTGAGGTCAACTCCCAAAAATGGGATTTTTTGTCAAGAAGAAAACTTACCCCAATGTTATGTAGTTGAAGTGATGGTAGAGTCCAAAGCTCTCTAAAGCAATTTAACTTCAAGTCACTTGGATTCTAGTGCTCTTTAGTTTTTTTTGTTATTTTTAGTTGTTCCTTGTCCCTTTCTAGGAGTTATTGTAAGTGTTACAATATGCTTTTAGCCCCTAGATTGTCTAGTCCCTAAAGTTATTTTCTTCATTTTTTAGTAGGAATCATTGATAGATCTTTCTTAATTATTGTGTAAAGTTTTGGGACCTTTTCAAAACCATCTCACTTACACTTTATTTAAAAAAATGGAAAATCATATTTGGTTAAAAATGTTGCCTTGCACATAAGTTCAAAATTGGATTAATCATTTTAGTTAATTTCCCCACATATAGTGGATACCATGATGCTAAACATTGAAGAAGTCACTCCTTATATTTATTGGAGAAAACATTCACACTAATTATTTGTTTTGTTACATCATTTTTAACATTAGAGATCCCTTTATATCGCTAGGAAAAAGGGTAGGATAATTAAAGAAAAAATTGATTTAAACTAAGGTAGTGATTTTCTTATGGAACATTTTATAAGGTGAAATCAAATTTAATTAAAAATCTAGCCAAACTATTCATTAAAAAATTATGATAGGTTATATATATAGATAAATAGATAGATAAGGGGAAAGGTAGGGTTTTTGTAAGGTACCTAACTCATTTTTAAAAGCATGTAAGATAAGACAAAGAAGTCCAACCAAACAACAATGAGCAAAATAGAGATTTTTTTAGTGGCTAATATTCACCAATTAGCTAATAGTTTAAGCTATAACATGACTTGATTAACCACATTTTTACAAAATTTAATTATAGTCTTATTTAAATTTCCAAATAATTTATTTTATTAAAAAATTTAACTCAAAAATTTTCCACAATATTCGATACATGATTAGATCAAATTCACATAAATTTTATAAATTATAGTAGAAATCTATATTAATTCGCCAATAGTATATCACAATTATTAGTTTTTTTAGGACTGTATTTATAATATTTAGTTTCCACAATTGATTTGTAATATAATCTAATGGCCCTTGTATTCCATGAGGTAACATGTGCCCATAATTTGTAATGCTCATGGGGCCCACAATTTTGGGTCTCATGAGCATTATAGATTGTGGGCACATTTTATCTCACAAAGTATGAGGGTCATTGGATCAATGATGTAAAAGAAAATTTGAGCCCCATAAGGATTATAGATCATGGGTACATTTTACCTTGTACAATACAATGAGGGCCATTATATTATATTTTAAAACAATTGTGATAAGTAAATATTATAGTCTACCTTTTAAACCCATCGATAATTTACACCCTCAGGCCCATACTTTTCTGTGAGAATTACTTTTAGATTGGATGGATTCACCATCATAATTAATGCATTTTCCTATTATTTTTCAAGATTCACCAAAATTTTCTATAAAATTTTACTAATGTAAAAAAACACCAATAAAATTAATATTTAGTTTTTTTTTTTTTTTAAAGATTCGCCAATAGAAACTAATATTTTATTCTAAAAAAATGAAATATTCACCAAGATTTTATATCTTTTTTTGTGAGGGGTTTCTTATAGTTATCACAAGAGTGAAATGAGAATAGAAATTCAACAACTCATCCAAAAGTGTTGAGCACAACTAACAAAGGGCATAAAATGCATAGAACAAAAAATATTAAAACATTATAAAGGAAAAAAACTTTATACAACTATATTTGGCAACCATAATTTAAAGGAAAGAGAATGGAAGTCCATGACTCATAAGTTCTTTTAATAAGTATTCACAAAATCAAATACAACCAAGGTGCTAGATCTAATATGTGTAAGCTATACTTAGAGAAGGACAAAAATTGGTTAGCAAATTAGCATGAATGATGTATAACAAAAATGGATCTTATACATAGATATGGATTGTGGAAATACTATAGCTTTGATATACAACAAATGTAGTTGTGTATACTTGGCCACAACATTAGAGAAATGGATACCATAGTATGTCTCATGGTAAAAATGAGCCAAATTGTTTTTAAGGGAGAGGTAATTTATCTAGGCTTGAAGAAGATGTTCAAGTCAAAATATATAGTAGTTGAGAATTCTTGGTGCAAATGGGGTATATTACCTAACTAGTTAACCTAGTAGGTCCTATTCACACATGTTTGCATGTTAAGTTTACTTAGTGAGTTAGGAATCTTTCTAGAAGTCTCTTTTAGGCATGTGATCTCACCCCCTAATTGTCACAGGACATAGGATTAAGACACTTGTCCTCATCCTAGTTAGTCCTATCTCTCGGCCTTTCCTATATAAGCAAGGTCTCATATGTATATTTTGACAATGCATAGACATGTTCATTGATCACATTGAGTAACATTTTGCATCCATTATTGGCAATTTTATGCTCTTGTTTTTCTCTCTCTTGTATAAGGATATTATGGTTTTGTAGGTGATCCTGGGAGCTTGAGTCTTTGAGTGACTCTAACAAGAATGGTATTAGGCAACACTTTCTTGTTCACAGCGCATAGACACCAGGTTAATACGGGCATAACTTCAATTTTTGCAGTTGTTATCATTTGAAACGTCACAAATATGTTCATAAAACCCAAGTGGTGAGGAGGTTTGCACAAAATAGTGGATGAAATTTAGTGTTGGGTCTAGGTTTTCTTTTGAGACAAAGCACTTGGCCCTCCATCATCCCATATTACTTAGGGTTGTGGGTATTGTTCATTATCAAGGCAAATGGAGTAAAGGAGGAGAAGTTGTAAGCATAGGGGAAAATGGGCATTGTATTTTTTGAAAGTCATAGCAAGGGTGTTAGAATCTTGTAGTGTGGACTAGTCATTTGTTGTGGATAAAAATGACTTGAACTTGGGTAACAATGGTGAGCAAACAATAGAAGATAATATTAATTAAAAAGGTACATCTATAGTAATGTTATGAAAAAATAGGTTGTATCTAGAAGCATCAATAGAAGATAGAATAATATGTAGAACAATAGAAATGTAAAGAAGCATTTTCAGGCCCTCCAATAGAGCAGCCCTTTTGAACTTTGTAACTTTTTTAAAAAAATTAGTTAATTTTATGGGGTGTGCTCCCTTATGCCTAATTTAGCAATCAAAATAAAAATAAAAAAGTATATATATATATATATATATATATATATATATATATATATATATATATATCTATACTCCTCATATATATATATATATATGTATATATATATATATATATATGCTATATATATATATATATATATAACTCATATATGTAATCATGAATTTTGAAATCATGAAGAGTAGTGTTTTCTTAGCAATAATGGGGTATGGTTTACCTATATATGATTATTTTCTGTTAAATAGCTTTGGAATTCAGATTATTTAAGAAAAAGATAATAGACACATTTTTATTTTATTTTATTTGTCCCATGCTTCTTGTGTCATCTCTGTGGCGACCACATAGATGAGAACTGAATCCTTCAGGCTCAGCAACATTGATGTCTTAGATTTGCCATCTATTTATTTCACTTCGACTCTGATAATGTAGTGGTTTCGTAGACTGTCTTAGGGTAGTTATGTAGATAATGACTCCTAAAACTGGTGAAGGTGAAGGTGTTTTAATTTTGAACCTTGGTTTTAATACCAATGTAAAATTCATAATAAAACTACACTGGTATTTGTATTAATTAAAACAGAGCACGGTGATAAAATGCCCACAACTGTTTAACATAAGTTGTGGAGAAGATAAAGGCTAAATTTAATATCATCGATTTCGCAAAATTTTGAGTAAATTTCTGCCTCAACAAAAGAAAACCGGACTTGATCGGTTGAATGTTAAGACAATAATTATCTGTACTTGCTGAAGTTGCAGCTTAATGGCGATCAGCATAAATTACAATAGTTAAATTTAACGACTGCAGAGCCAAATTATTGTTTGAAGAGCACAAGAGTTAGCCTTGACATCTTGGGCTCGATAGTCAATGACTCACTTTTCAGGCTTTACCCATGGAAGTTGATAGGTAGAAATTCCAAAAAATTGAGCAAGTGGACATGAATGCTACTCTAGTATGTAGAGGTACAACCCTCCAAAGGGTAAAATGAAACATTAGTATATTTCCCATTTCAGTGCTTCTCAACCTATAATTTGAATGCACTATGAATCAAATTGATATCAATTATGACCACAATCCATATTCATCAATATGCAACTCAAAGCTAATATAGGAAAACAGGGGAAAGAAAGCTAACTGTCTCAGAAATTACCAAAAATTTAAAACTGTGATTGGAACCCAGAATTTCCAACCTGTAAACCGAGCAGAGAAAAAATAATTAGCCAATCCAGTAAAATATAGTGAAAACAAATGAACCAATATATATCTGTATAAAAAATTTAGCAGTTTTAGGAGCAATTGTATTCTCACCTGTAATAAGAGTGGGGATCCCATCCTTCTGGTATTGTGTGGGAAGCTCTTTAAGCTTTCTTAGCCAGAGACTATTCCA
>VDFB02091971.1:0-64470 GCA_007258455.2 Sequoia sempervirens | reverse complement strand
ATTGCAATTATGGACTAAAACACAAATAATTTCTAACAATACTATGATAGTGATAAATCCATAATATATTTCATTGACTTCAAGCTTTTATTTGCAACTATACTAAAAAATTACAGAGATGTTTTGGAGTGTATTCCCAACCTGTAATAGACATGGCGTATTTAAATCTGAGATAACTCACACAATGCAGTCCCGAACAAGGGTACACTCATGCAATTTGGATGTTTTCTGAGGATGCCATTGGTAGCCATCAATAGCACATATGAAACTCCAATGTTGCAATAGAATTTAGGGTATTATTGATGTCTAGCTGAAGAACATTAAACCCTCATTTGCCTAGCTTGTTGTTGTCTTGAAATTCACCCAAAAATTCTGCAATATTTTCCTAAGAAGTGGGTCTGACTTCTGCTGCATATTCGCCCAGGTTTACACCAGCTATGGAGAGTCCTTATATCTCAGTACTTCACACCTAGGGTATTGTTTCACCCAATAATAAACAGAAACCCTAGCTGTCCAAAATCAAACCCAGCAATATGAATCATCCTTCAAGTACCTGGAAATATCTCATTAAAAACCTTCGCCTAGCTTATGTAAAATTCAGACCAAGGTGATCTCATTAAAACCTTCGCCCAGCTTATGTAAAATTCAAACCAAGGTGATCTCATTAAAACCTTCACCCAACTTATGTAAAATTCAAACCAAGGTGTCCATGGCTTTAATCTTCTCAAAAATTCAGAAATTTGTCTTCAATGAAGACTTAACAAATTTCTAAAATTGTCAACCTACAACAGTTTATTCTTTGAAGCTCCAATCCTCCATAAATTGATCAAATAAGCTCAAGCATGAATTTTGAAATTAATCCACCCAATAGGTTGAATGGGTTTTCATCCAAACAACCAAACAACCAATCTACCCAAGGGTTTCCGTCCTAGGGCACGCTGAACCTGCAAACACAAGCTCTCCAAAATTCTTTGATAGAAAATACCAAAACCAAGATGATGAAAAGACTTGTTCTCCTCTCCTTTTAAAGGCTCGGTTGAGCCTTCTAGAAGAATCCAATGTAACCTCCTCAAAGCTTCTAGAAGCACACTTTATTTAATAAAGTGACTTTATAATATTTATTATTTTTATTTTAGTCACTTTAATTAAATTAATTAAAAATAAAGTTATATTTATGATTTAATTTATTTAGACAACTTTATTTAAATAACTTATTTGATTTTGTTCCCTTAAAATGCTTGATCATAGCCTATGGGAATAGAATAGGCTAGATGACCCTATTGGCTGATTATTCAAAAAAAAGGGGACATTACACATGCAATATTGGCCAAAACCAAAAACTCTTAAATTCTGTGGGATTTTTCAGTTTCCCTAATTAATATCACAAATTCATTAGAGTGGTAAAATTGCAGCTCCCTTGATGACAATGTTTTTGATAAGATAAGTAGCATTTACAGGGTGTTGTACCCTTTACACCGAGAGCCCAGAGGGCCAAAGGAAGCTAGTTCAAACCAACAGAACTAGGGGAGAAACAAACAGATACAGCTGACGGACAGCTATAGAACAACAGAAAAAAGATTAAACAATCCTCGAACCAGAGGGGACCAATCTGACTCCTGAAACCAGAGGCCGCAAAGAGGCAATCGATTTGGGAAGTCCCTTCTTCCTCAGCACAATTGACTAGGAAGGCTCAAAAACAAAATCCACCGAGCGAGGTGAGGGGAGCGGAACCACATCAACCACCCTGAGCAAGGAGCCATCACGTAGCGAGGAAGCTAACAGTGAAGAAGAGGAGACAGGAGCGATCAAAGGACCAACAGCATCAAACAAAGAGAGACGGGCAGGAACCGAAGGCACAGTGACAGCAATGGTTTTGCAAAAGGGCAGGCCGAAAGAGGAGCCAGGAAAGGCTCTGACTCCAAGGGAGCAGAAGGGGGAGGGTCACCCTCCTCAGAGGAATCATCCGAAGAGGGAGAACCAACCGTGAGATGGTCTGAAAGAGCATTCTTCCACCAAGTAGCAACACCCTTGCGGCGAGCAAGAGGGCAACTAGAGGCCAGGTAACCTACAGAGAAACATCTTCTACACTGAAAAGGGAGCCCCTCATAGTCCAAAAGCTGCTTCCAAGGTCTGTCCTCCACCATCAATACCACATCACCATGGAGAGGTTTGGAGATGTCCAAATCAATTAAAATACGAGCCACTGTAGTATGCCCAAGATCCTGAGACGTAGAATCCACCTTCAAAAAGCTAACAATAGCGTTGCCAATAGCTTCAAAGCAAGAATTCTCCCAAAACTGGAGTTGTAGATTTGACAGTCGAACCCAAATAGGTCTAATATTCAGAGGCTCCGTAAGAGAATTGAAAAAGCGAGACCAAGGCCAAATGAACAGCGAATGAACACCCCACATCCACACCCTGTCCAACACTCTATCACAATCCTCCGGCGTTAAAAAAGTTGCAAAGAAAAACCCTCTAGCACTGGGATAGAGCTCAACTTGTCCCAAAACAATAGGCTTCTAGGAATCAAAAACCCACATATGAAGATCAGGAAGAGAGGGCCATAGGCCATTAAACCTATAGACCACACCCTACCTCACATTGAAGTCCTCATTCTCAACTACCTCAGGCCCACAAACCACAATAGGGGAGGCCCGAGCACAAGGCAAAGGACGAACCCTAGCCGGGATCAGGGCACGAGTAGCATCAAAGAAGGATTTACGAAAGCCATCAGAGGCAACAGGAGGGGGGCCCCCAACCACACCTCACACAACACCCACAAAGGAAGAAACAAGAGGAGAGGGAGGACGCAGCTCCCCATAGACCACATGAACCCCACCTAAAGGAGACACGCAGTCACCCACGCGCACGTCCTGGCCCAGCACCTGCAAAATGTCCACAAGAATAGGAGGGGCCCCTACACCCAAAGAACCCACGCCCAAGTCTTGCAACTTCGAGCCGTTGAGAGAGTTGTTCAAGCCGTTCAAAATCTTCCCGCCCAGCGCACAACTATTCTTCCGCGCACTTCCTAAGAATAGGCCTTTTTGAATGTTATATTGATGACAATGTTAAGAAAAAATGCATTCATGTGATCTCAATTTTCAATGAGTGCCTTTGACTTTCTTAAGCATGCCATATGCACCACATCTATACTTGCCATGCCTGATTTCTTCAAACCATTTGTTATTGAAATTTGACATGATTTAGGTGTAGGAATTGGCACTATGTTGATGCAAGGACAAATCTTAGCACTCACTAGCAAGGCCCTTGCAAGAAAAAATCTAGTAAAGTCTACCCATGAGAAGGAAATGTTAGTCATTCCTCATATTGGCGGCTATATCTTTCAGGATGACATTTCTACATCAAGACAAATCATCATAGCCTTAAGTATTTCTTAGAACAATGAATCTCTTCGTGAGAACAACAAAATGGGTCAATAAATTATTGGGTTATGATTATGATATTATCTATAAGAAGGGAAAGGACAATGTCATGGCAAATGCCCTATCTCGCAAATTTAAAGTGATATATAAGATTTTTACAAATTCAGATTCTTCTCAAAATTCTATGAAATTTCAAAAAAAATGGCATCACATTTTAAGTTCATGAGAAAGTTATGGCTCTAGGAATGTTGCTGCTGAAGTTGCAACCAATGCTACTGAAGTGCACAAGTTGCTGCTGAAGTTCATGGGACATGTGTTCACACAAAAAAATGAAGACTGGGTTATTTTGGCAGCTTGTTAAGGTTGACTAATCATCCTATATAACAATCCAAACATCATACAAGCATCTAAATTGTAACAACAGTGGTACAAGTGATAAAATACCTTAGTTTATTTTAAAAACATTTCACATGGATGTCTTTTGGCTTTCCACTAGCCATGGGAAAGTAGGGATGTCTATTTGAGTATTTTGAGGGCTACATAGGTTAGGTGAGGTGAGATTCAAGCAACTAGAAGATGATGTGGTAAGAATTTCTAATAAAGTTGACAAAATAGATAGGTTGAGATCAATTCTACTTGTTATCACAGAGAGATTGATGATGGAGAAACCTCATGAGGAAAAGGTGCCAAAAAAATCTAAACCAAAACATGGAAAATTGTCAACGAGCAGCATTTTTAAAGCTGAAGCTAGAATTGATATTCAGCCCTATAATGGAGAAATCAGTGCTAAGAAGCTGGACCAATTGATTTCATCTATATACAAAGGGACATGTCCCCTGCCCTTTTTGAGGTGTACCCATACTAAGGATGTAGAAATGCCTCAAAAATGCCCTCCTCCCCCCCCATCCCCTATTCCTCATTTTTTGGCAGACCTGTTCCAGAAACATTCTGAATGAAGCAATTTTTCAGGATGGCCAGCCATCCCCACTTAAAAACACTCAGAAAAACAAAAAATATAACCATTGGACTCTCAATAAGGGCCTCCCAACACACTTAAAAATACTCCAAAAAATAAAAAATAAAAGCATTGGACTCTCAATAAAGGCTTCCTAATCAATTTTCATGATATGCTTTCTCACTACCATCTACCATTATGGAGTCTATTTTTTAATTGATCCTGGTAATGTGTATGGTGATAAAACACAAGATGAACTCTAAATTCAACAAGCATAACATTGACGCATTGCATTTTGAAGGAATGGCAACAACCATGGAAAGATTATCTCACTCTTATACACCTGTAATGTTGCTTCCATCAAAGTTTCTAACTTCCAATGGATGGTACTATGAAGGAGCAAACATTTTCAAATTGAGGAGAGGAAATTTAAAATTCCAAAATGTTATTGTCCACGGCCCATTTAAATAATTTCCCTAATTCAAATCCTATCGGCTGGACCGTACTCATGAATATGTGTCATTTGACTCAAAAGAGGCAATTTATTGTGAAATGTGGAAAGTTACAATTAATTGGGAAGACCTTATTGAGAGTCCAATGCTTTTTACTCAGAAAATTTAAAGGGTTTGGAGGACTCTTGGAGCTTGGTTAAAAGCAATAAAATTATGAAGAAGAGCTGCCCCTCAACCCCACTAGGGACCACCACCCACAAACCCCCACTCTAGTTTTAAAAAGTAAAAAGTAAAAATCATTGATCCTTCAAAGATTGGGGCCATACTGCACTAACCAAAGCCCAACTCATCCACTGAAACATGGAGCTTTATTTGTGTAGCCCAATACCTTGGGAAATTTGTGAAATTATTTTCATATGTGGCTGCCCCATTAGATGCCATCATGGGTAAAGGAAAGAAATTTATTGGGGAAATAAACAGCAGCAAGCCTTCAAGGACTTGAACAAAAAAATTAGTTCAGCACTAGTTTTGGCATTGCCAAATCTGTAACAGCCTTTTGAAGGTGAGACGAATGTGAGTGATCACGCCATGGGAGTGTAACAGCCTTTTGCTTCAAGAAGGACAACCAGTATACTACCATTTGGAAATGTTTAAAGGGGTTGTGTTAAATTATAGCACATATGATAAAGAGTTGTATGCATTGGTTTCAACAGTTAAAAAATGGAAGCATTATCTATTGGGTAAGGAGACCATTTTTCAGAAGTACCATCAACCATTATACTTGCTATCTCAGACCAAATTACTGCAGACTTGCCACTACAAATTGATGCGATTTTTGCAACATCTATTTGGTAATAAAATATAAGCATTGGGTTGCTAATAAAATGGCAGATATGCTTTCCAGCTCACTGTTACTTTCAGTAGTGAGCACACTGGCATTGATTGAGCCTTTTAGCAAAGAGGTATATGTTGTTGATTATCTCAAAGATGAAAATTTCAGGAAAGCATATAAATCAGCAACTCAAGGTATGCATCACAGATTTGAGCCTAAGTCTGATTTTTATTTGCTGGATGATTTATTATATAAATCTGTAAAATTGTGTGTGCCAAAAAATCAGAGAGTATGAACAACCAAGCAAATCAACATTGTTCTAAGTGCACATTCATTGAAGGCAACATGGTCTTTTTGCACCTACAGTTGTATAAGCAGGCATCCTTGGAAATCAGAGGTAGTCAAAAGTTAGCACCAAAATTCCATGGACCTTACCAAGTGCCATAGTGGGTTGGCAAAGTTGCTTACAAATTGGACCTACCTTCGCCTTCCAAGATACATTTGGTTTTCCAAGTGTCTTGTTTGAAGAAGGTCCTTAGACAACACCTTCACATTTTGTCACACACTTCTTGAATTGGACAACAAAGGTTCCAGCATCCTGAAATTTAAAGCTATTCCACTTCTATCTTTGCAAAATGAATCAAAATTAATGTCAAACTCACATTGAGAATTGATGTTTTTTCGTGTTTTGAAATAAAAATTGGGGAAATCACATCAAAAGAGCTAACACAAATCCAAACGAACATCGATGCATCTATTTTACATAGACATGTCAACTATTGGGTCAACCTTGCATTGGATTTGAGCCACTTTAGCATCGGATATTCACATCAAGGGTCCTATTAGCAAATAGCAAGAAAAAAAAATTAAATGTTCATGATATAATCTTCCAAAATTATGAGCAAGATCACCACTCACTTAGAAGTTGGAATGTCTTCAACAATGATTATTTTCCTTTGTAATTTTCCATTATGTGCACAAGAGGGGGTCACCACTCCCATTCTCCCATGTCTCTAACTTAATGTTCTACACATTTCTATTTATATGTTCATTTTACCACACCTTTATGCATGTGGGATTCTCATATGGTAAGTTTTGATTTTAGCATTGGATTTAGTGTCAAAGTACACATTGATGAAGAAAAAAAAATAGAGATGGATTTCAAGCCCCAAAGCAAAATTGACCCAAAATCTAACATGTATTGCATCTCATGTAATAGTGTTCTGAAAAAACATTCACACAAACTCCATAACCATAACAGATGTTTTGGTCCAATGGCAAGGCTTGCAACCAAAAGACACAACTTGAAAACCTCTCTTCCAACCTAAACAATTGTTTCCACAATGCAAGCCTTGAAGACAATGCTTTCCAAAGGGAGAAGGGACATCAAGATCATTATTTCCTAACCTTGTATTATCATTATTTTATCAGCAGTATAGCAATCATAGATTAGTTATTTAGCTTAGAAACCTATTTTTTATGGGGCCAACCTTGAGCATTAGGGTTAGGGTTTGTAATGCTTATATATTGGAGTTGTAATGAACAAAAAATCGTCTTGAATCTTATTTTGTATCAAATCTCTATGCTTAAGGAGGTTACCCCCTCAAAGAGGCTCACAATCCTTTACACTTAATTCATGAATATAAGCATATTTGTATTTATTATCTATGTTCATTGAGCATCATGTTCATTTTGCATGTTGATGATTTTATCTTGATCATCTTTTGCAAGTAATATCGTGCCATGGTGGTGTCATATAAACTTGTAGGGATAGTTTACCATTCCCATAAAACAGAATAATGCTTAAATGTCAGTTGGCATTGACCACTACACCATTATAGAACCAAATCTTAAACCATGAACATCTATCTAAAACTTAAGATAGATCAGATCTACAATCCCAAAATCAGACTTCCTTAATTTGGCATGTGGTTGCTCCCTCTCTACCTATGCATAAATGTGTTGGTACGAAAAAACTTGTTCTTCCAAGGTGCTATTAAAGATCAATATGTTAATATAATTAAATCATTCAAGAAGGATTTGGGGGAATCACTAAATATCCAAGAGAATGTTGTCAACACTTCAATCAAGCGAAAGACATGGCCTAATTTGTATCATAAATTGATCTAGCTCATGACCAATGATTCATAAACTAGGGTGGATATTCCACATGTGTAGTTGTGAACTTACAGATTTAAAACTTAGTTTAAGAGAGGATTAGTGTCTACAAACTAATAAGCACAAATGAACAAGGAAATCGAACTAAAAGAGAACAACACCAACTCAAGGAGACTAGTTTACCTTGGAAAAACTCGCTTTGGGTGAAAGCTCCAGCTGAAATGTGAATGAACACTCACTTCGAGTACTTCAATTGCTGCTTACAAGAGGAGGAAGCCACATAGGCTTAATAAACAAAGCTTCAACACAATCGAGAATAGCTCCAAACAACCTCTAAAATCTCTTAAAAACTCTTCATTGACTCTATTGGTGTGACACCCATAAGAAAACAAAGTATTTAGTACTAAAACTTAATTACTAGCCCTCTAGAATGCTTGAGCAACAACCAAGAACTAAATGTACGATGTCCAAAATATTTTTTTATAACATCTTACCAATCTCTTCAAACTCTTCATTGCCTCTATTGGTGCCATAATAATAGAGTACTTGTAATGTCGGAAATTGCATACCCTTGCAATTTCGCATTACATTTTGGACTCATTTTGGTGTTTGCCTCCCCTAGCATGTTTTCTAGGTCCATTCAAACTTTGCCTTAGCTTTTTTCCACCCATGGTGTCAAGTCCTTGCCACTTGTGATTCTTTTTGTAAAATTTAATGTTGCAGTTATGGGAGCCTTGTGATTTTATTATGTTTCACCTTTTCCAAAGCTAAAACTATTCAGACACTATCATGGCACGCAAATGTTTGTACGACACACTAACGTACCACAACAATTTATTGTTCAATGGTTGTTTCTGAGCATATTTTGCCACCTACTACTTACCCAAGTATGTGGTAACTGCTCAAGACGAATCTGAATGAGTCCTTAACTCCCTCATCTCCCTCCTTTCATCCCATTTTTGAATTCCCATCTCATTCTATTACACTCTCTCTCACTCTCATTCACTTTCTCTTGCAATTTCTCACTCTCAAGCTATCTACAACACTCTCTACAACGTCCTACAACATTTCTTTGGCATTGGTTCCTCCTATGAGAGCACACTAGCATTACTACAACCATCTTCTTGAAGGTATTGTGGCATTTGACTGCATTATTGTCCCCTTGGCTTCATTAAGCTTCTAGAGCTTGCAAGTTATCATTTGGAGCGTCTCACAAAACAAGGGTTTGCATTCCTTCTTCTCCTTCCTTGTCATTTCATTTTCATTTAAATAAATAGAATAAATTAGTTTTTATCATACCTAGAAGTGCTATCGGTATTCTTCTTTTTCTAGTGTGTAACTAGACACAAGTTTTGGAGATTAAAAATGAGTTTTTTGGTGAGTTGTTGTGACCTTTTTCACACATCGCCCCATTGCAACTGGGGACCCCCTAATTTTGGCTGTGCTTTTCGGTCGTTTTGGTTTGTCTCTCTTTTCTACTGTCTGTCTTTTCGGGATTGAGCCCGTCTTTGAGCTTAAAATGTGAATTTTGGCCAAGTCTGAAAATTAGGGTTTTGAATTTTCCAGCCAATTTGAAGTCAAACGAGGTGAATAAATTGAGATTTGAGACTAACATTGTTGTTAGTATGAAGACCACCCGGTTTCCACTGAAATTTCGTCAGATTCTGAGTACTTACTATTTTTAGTAAGTGTGCAATTACAGGCAATCCTTCAACATTCTTGAGATTCCGACAATCACACTGCGTCCAGAGCACATCAGGCTACTCACAGGTTAAATTTGAACTAAAACGGACAACTTGCTATTTTTAGCAGTTCTGCCTCCGGAGGCAATTTTCAGGGCTTAGAGGCAGAGTTTTTCAACGCATGTCTGGAGATTCTTTGTGGGTTTTTCGAGACCTTCGCGGTGATGTGACATGCAAAGTATGATGATGACTTTCAGCATTCGGCCTTCGGAGGCCAATATCAGGGTTTGCATGCAGACATTTTCGACGCATGTCGGCATTTTCTTTCTGGGTTTTCCAAGAGATTCGCGACAGTATAACATGCAAATGGAACTGACCACTTTTCGGAAACTTACTATTTTTAGCCAGTGCGTGCATGTTGGAGATTTTTCTGGGTTTTTCTGGGTTTTCCAAGATTTTTCGGGCAGTGTGACATGCAAGATCATCCGACAGCTGGTTGATCACTTTTCAGGCCGCTTTCTATCTTTAGCAGGTATTACTTGGGCAGCAGCTCGGCACTTCAGAACTGCAAGCTGATCATCACGCAACTGAAACGACGTCAAACGGAGCTCATCTGAGCGACATGCACAAAATTAGGGTTTCGAGTTTCAGCGCTAAAAATGAGGAGTCAGAGGTTAAAACATCCAAAAATGAGGTATCCATCATGATCAGCATCCTTCCGAGTGTCTGCTGGCCAAATTTGAAGGCTATCAGAGAACCTGCTATTTTTAGTAAGGTGTTCCGGGCGCAGGCTATAAATAGAAAGTTGATCTTGGCATCGGCGTACACAGGCAAGTTCACCACCGAAGGGCACACTGTCCAAATTTCAAAGCAAACGGAGCGAAGGAAGCCTCAGAAACAGGCACTTACTATAAATAGTAAGTCACTTCGGCAGCGGCTATAATTGGCAGGTCAGCACCATATCTCAGCAAGCACAAGTCAAGCACGTGATAGGTAATCCATGGCGCAAATTTCAAGGCAAACAAGAGTTACAGAGAATGAAGAATCAGATAATTGCTATTTTTAGCAGGCCGGGTCTGAGAAATTAGGGTTTCCGAAAATCAAGGGCGGAACACAAAAGTCAGGCAGAAGCAGCGTCCAGTCACGATCAATACCCTTCAAGCAATCAACACTCAAAATTTGAAGACTTTCTGAGCAGTTGCTATTTTTAGCAGGTTGCTAAAAATAGCAGGTGCAGGCAGACATCAGGCTCCGACAGCTCAGTTACATCCCGAGAGTCAACACAAAGCAAAATCAGGCTCTTCAAAGTCAGAAGTCAATTCAAAGCACAAAATTTGAAGAACTTTCTAAAAATAGCAAATTAGGGCAGGCGTGAACGAGTCACTCCAAATTTGACAAATGGCATAAAATTCACTGAAATTGATGAATTTTCAAGTCCGGCAAGTGAAAAATGCCTTTAAAGGCTGGAGGCTGGTGGAAATTTTCTAAGTCACACAAATTGGAAGCTCCACTGGTAATATGCGCCCTTGAGCTTCAAGATGGTTGAAAAATATTCGAAGTACGGAAATTGGAACCTCCTATGGTAAAATGCGCCCAAGTGCAAAGAGGTGGCTTGAAAACTCCTAAGGCAAGTTAAAATGAAAGCTCATGCCTCCAAATGCGCCCTTGAGGAAGGAGGTGATAGGAAAATTTTCTAAGTGCTCGAAGCTTGAAGCACGAGGGGTGAAATGCGCCCAAGTTGAGAGGGATGGCTTAGGAATTGACTAAGTGTTGAAAACTAGAAGCTAGCCTAGGCAAATGCGCCTTGAAGAAGAGGAGGCACCAAAAATTTTCTAAGGCACCCAAAGTGGAAGTAGACATGCTAAAATGCGCCTTAGGAAGAAGGGTAGTTGAAAATTCTCCAAGTATTGACAAAAATTGGAAGTAGAGGGGCCTAAATGCGCCCTAGCTTGGGAGGTGGATAGAAAAATGGTTAAGTGTTAAAAATTGGAAGCCCAGCATGTCAAATGCGCCCTTGAAGGGAAAGTAGCAGTGAAAATTTTACTAAGTGTTACAAATTTGAAGTACCACCTGTCAAATGCGCCTTGACTTGTGGAAGGTTGATTGAAAATATCTAAGTCTTTCAAATTAAAACCTCATGTCTCCAAATGCGCCCCTCTTTGAAGAGGATGAGAAAATTTTTCTAAGGCATGAAAAATGAAAGCTTAACCTGGTAAATGCGCCCTTGTTTGTCAAGTAATGAAACTGGAAGCTCAGGGGGTCATATGCGCCCATGACAAAAAATGAATGGAGACTGGGCCAAATGCGCCCTTACAAGTTGATTTGGCAAGAAAATGTTAAAAGGTTGAAAAATGAAACCACAAGGGGTCAAATGCGCCTGAGTGCCAAAAATGAACATTTGCTGGGTGATTTGCGCCCAAGGTTGAAATTGAAAGCTTGGCATGTTATATGCGCCCCTAATCAAAATGGAGATACACCTTGTTAAATGCGCCTTAGTATGAGGAGGTGGTCATGAAAATTTTGTCCAAGGCGTTGGAACTAAAAATACAACCTATCAAATGCGCCTGAGGGTATTGAAGGACAACGTGACTTGGAAATTTCCTAAGGCCTTAAATTAAATGTTCAATATGTCAAGTGCGCCTGGGTCTCCAAAGATGTTGATGAAAGTTCCTAAGTGTTCGAAGTTGGAACCTCCAAGGGTCAAATGCGCCTAAGTGTGTAAAGGTGTTAAAATTAGATGTTGACCCATTAAAATGCGCTCATCTTGCAAAATTGAAAGCTTGACCCATCATATGCGCCTTTGCCTGAGGGGAAAGTAAAAAAAGGTTTAAGTGTTGAAATTGGAAGTAGGCATGCCAGATGCGCCTAACCTTGAAGATGAGACATTGAAATTGAAAGCTCGGGCCATGATTTGCGCCCTTGCTGGAGGATGGGACTCTAAAATATTCTAAGTGTTTCAAAGTGGAACTTTGACTAGCCCAAATGCGCCCAAGAGGTTGAAAATTGATAAAGAAATTTTCTAAGTGTCAAAAATGGAAGTGCAAGGTATGAAATGCGCCCAAGCTTGCTAAGGGATGAAGAAATTTGCTAAGGCATGGGTAAATCGGCAGGAATAAGTCGGAGGATGCCAATTGCACAAGGTCAACGAGAAATTTCAAGCCAGAGCAAGGAAATGTGCCTGGAGATGAAGAAATAGATTAAATTTGCTAAAAAATTATTTTCTAAGGTTCAAAATCCAGAAAATTAAATGAACCCGTTCGTTGGGTACCCATGGGTCTAGCGCGTTCTGAGTGAAATTTTCTTCTGGGTATTGATGATTGTCGATCAGGAGTGGATTTTGAAGTCTTCTGCGCTTTGTCGAGGCCTTCAGGGTGAATATTTTTAATGGGCGCCAGGTTGATGAATTTCCTAGGAGAAATTTGAAAATTTTCTAAGGCAAATGTGAAGAAAATGGGTTTTCAAGATGAAATTCTCCAGACGATGAATTTGAAGGGAACTGCCTAGGTGAATTTGCTTAAATCCTTCATGAAGATAGTTTTCTTGAAGTTGTCGGAGCTCCAGCAGGCGAAATGAAGGATTTGAACGTGACGCTGGCTAGTGAAAACGATGAACGCTTGGAAGTTAGAGTGTGAAAATCTTGGTAAGTAAGGCGAATTTATATTATGAAGTGTTCTAATGCTCTTCTTGTTTTGCAGGAGGAACGTCGGGACCAGGCGGTGATGATTTGAAGCAAGTGGTTCAAGATGATAAATCGCGAAGGAAGAAAAGCTGCAAGAAAATGGCTAAGTGTTGAAGCGTTTTCAAAATTCAAAATGGAGCATAGAATGGAAGTTCGAGCAAGGGTCAAGGAGAAAATCAAGAGCGGTCGGACTCCAGATTCTACCAAATTCTATTATTCGAGGTGGCAATCTTAAAGTCTCTTTTACCCTCCTCCAAGCGACCATCAGAATTGGCCGAGTACGAAGATCAAGAACAGTGTGAACGCGTCCGCAGAAGGGAATCTTCTAGAAGGGTGGTGGCCATTAATGACGCATTTATTACCCCACTCTCCTTTGTGGCGGTTTTTAGGGCAAATCATGTTTAGGGCTGAGGTGGCACGATCTGGGCCATCCAGCCGATTGTAATCTGAGCCGTCCGTTGGACTTGGCCAGCTATATAAAGGGGGAGTCCCCCTCATTTGTACCTTCAGTAGAGCTTAGCATGAGACAGTAGAATTAGAGTAGAAATTAGAATAGAGAAATAACTTAGAAGTAGATTGATAGTGTAGTTGGAGGAGAAGGAAAGTTTTCCTTTGAAAACTTTTGTAAGAAATTGTCATGTAAAACTTTCATAATAAAAGATCTTTCATTGATGGTGAAATTCATCTTTGTTGTGGATAGCTAGCGAGGTTTCTTCATCCCTTCTACTTCAAGTAGCATAAAGTAGAATAAGTTTCATTTCATGCATGTAGTAGATGTTAGCTGTGAAATGTGGTGTTTGATCTAAGCAACTTCGTCTATCCATACCACTAGTGTATTTGCTGACGGTGAATGCACCTTGTGTGGTCAACTGGAAGCGTTTGGGCCTAACTTCAATCACAGTTTGAATGATGGTATGCGTCGTTGTGATGGTATCTTCATGTCAAGTGGTGGTTTGAACATCTTTAGTCATCTCCCTTGAAGATTGCACCGACTCCGTGGAAGCTGTCCGATGCGAGGCAAAGCGAAGTTCGGTTAGAAGTTTGCTGAAGTTGAGCCCATATCTCACGCCTTAGAGTAGATTAGAGTCTTCTTAAACCTGCATCATTTCAATTCAGTACTTTTGGTTAGAATAGGAAACCTGCACTTCATAGATACATCTTTCGAGCATTTGAATTCCTTTCTCCGCTGCCGAACAATTCCGTAAGTCCCCTTGAAATACCAGCAAATCACATCGAAGCCAAACTGAGCCTATTCGCACTGAAAGAACCTTGGAGTTGAACGCACGAACTTTCTTGCAATCTTAGCGTGCGGAATACTTTGATCAAGAGAGAATAGGGAAGCCGTTGGCAACTTTATTCTGCGTTGGTGCGGTCACGAAAAACACATCAACTCATCTCTGAATGAGTCCTTAACTCCCTCATCTCCCTCCTTTCATCCCATTTTTGAATTCCCATCTCATTCTATTACACTCTCTCTCACTCTCATTCACTTTCTCTTGCAATTTCTCACTCTCAAGCTATCTACAGCACTCTCTACAACGTCCTACAACATTTCTTTGGCATTGGTTCCTCCTATGAGAGCACACTAGCATTACTACAACCATCTTCTTGAAGGTATTGTGGCATTTGACTGCATTATTGTCCCCTTGGCTTCATTAAGCTTCTAGAGCTTGCAAGTTATCATTTGGAGCGTCTCACAAAACAAGGGTTTGCATTCCTTCTTCTCCTTCCTTGTCATTTCATTTTCATTTAAATAAATAGAATAAATTAGTTTTTATCATACCTAGAAGTGCTATCGGTATTCTTCTTTTTCTAGTGTGTAACTAGACACAAGTTTTGGAGATTAAAAATGAGTTTTTTGGTGAGTGAACTCGTACAAGTCATATGGATGACAATGCATCACATAGGTTTCCTAGCCAATGAGCTCCAACTTCCAACTCCAAGTTCTTTATTTTCAACTATTTACTATTCTCAATTCAGTTTTTCGATTGTTCACTTCAGTTTCTAGTAAATTAGCATTTTCTTTCCCAACTTTATTAATGTAATATGAAAAGTTAAAGTAAACACCTTTTTCGTCTTTACAATACTCAATAAGAAAACTTATTTACTAGCCCTCTAAAATGCTTGAGCAACTAAGAAAAAATATACAATGTCCAAAATAATTATTCATAACATCTCATTAATCTTGGAAGCTGAAAATCTTGAAAATTATGCTGAAAGAGAGAAAAGTGAGAATTAGAACATCATTGAATGCTACAAATTATCAAGATAAAATTGTAGAAACAAGATATAAATAAACAATGAAAGTTTGTTGAAAACGTAAAGCATCCAAGTTCATTAACTATGATATATCATAAATGGAAATGGAAATAACCATAAAAGAGATGCAAACCATTACACAAGATATAGATGTAGAAACCCTTGTAGGTAAAAACTCCACACCCAAAGAGATCTAAAGCTTGTATTAATCCTTCAAATGAGTTACATGAATACAACTTCTCTCTTTGAGTTCTTATAATACTTCATTCTTATTACAACCTACAAAATAACTTATCCCACCTCCTAGACCAAGCTCCAATTTGTAGAAGAATTACAAGATAAAACCATGGGATAGTTTTGGAAACCATTTACAAGCCCAAGAGAGGTATGTAGCCCAAATTGGTTGGACTCAAAACCCAATGCCTCCCTTGGTCTAAGATACCCCCAACTATTTAATAGCATGTTCCTTACATGTTGTCATAGTGTCATAACATAGAATATTTGACTACCCAGATTTGGGTGTCCAATTTGTCCTTATTCTTCCATGCATTAGATGCTTCATGACAAGTGCCCAACGCAATCATAAGGTTGGTCAAGATTTCAAGTAGCCTCACTCTTATATGCTCTTTCACATCATAAGAATCTATCATATGTAACCCCTATGAAGACAAGTCAAGATGCTCTTACAAACCTACCAAGATATCAACAAATGTCCAAATAAGACAAGACTAAAGTGGGAACCCCACATCCTCATGTGAGGGCAAAATTCGCTAAAAGAAAAAATTCATGCCACTCCAAAATGGGACACCAACTTTCCCAAGTAGAGACAAAAGGCAAAAAAGATGGAATAGCAATAACTACAAAGGATAAAGAAATGAACATTAGAATGACCTCCCTCTTATATGCCTTTACATGTCATACGAATATGTCATATAACCCCTATTAAGATTAGTCAAGATGCTCTTACACAACTCCAAGATCTAACACATTTCCAAATAAGACAACTAAAATGGGATGCCTTCATCCTCATGTGAGTACAAAATCCACTAGAAGGCAAATTTCATGCCACTAAAAAATGGGTCACCAACTTTCCCAAATGGATATAAAAGGCAAAAAAGACAAAATACTAATAGCAATAAATACAATGGATTAAGAAATGAATATTAGGATTGCAAGGTTTAGACATCATATCTAAACTAAAAGTGCCACTTCTACTAGAGAGGCAATTTTTTTCTGTAATTGTGGAAAATTCGTCATGGTAGAGACAAATTCACTACAGTATATGACACTTTCATGGCCTACAAAAACCAATGATTTCACTATTGTCAGCAAAATATTCAGTTTTTAGGGTTTTCTCACTCACTGAAGTCTATAAATGGATGTCCCACACCACAAAAAAAATTCTCTCACATCCAAGAAGTTGTCCATTGTCCCAAATCATGTCATTAAGTACAAAAAGTAGATCCTTTCTTGATCACACTTCCCCAATACGAATGCTTTTTGTCCCAAAAGCTTAGAGACTCAATGGGTGACAGTAGAAGAACCCCTCAACTACATGCATGCCATCCCACCTTGCACCAAAATGAACATTAACCAAAATTTGGAACACTTTCATCTTCCACTATTTGGACGATGAAATGTTACATTGCTTGAATGTGGAGAAATCTGTTCGACATTAGTTTTCTCCAAAGCAATGACTCACGTATAGCCATTCATCTTCTGATGAAGATTTAGGACCTCTTTAAGCTACTTTTTGCCACAATAAGCATACAACATAAAGCTTTTTTCATTCTTGTTGACATGATACTTGTTTGCCCTCCTATAGAAATTTATCTTTTGGCCATACAAATATGGGCTATCAAAAACAACACCACAAACATCCATAGGAGCAACATCCACCACTATTTCATCTACAAATTCAAAACCAACTAAAAGCTTCAATTTTTGCATTGCTTATTGACTATCATATGAGCACCACCTTTCATCCAACCTAAACCATATATGACTTAGGGTGTTGAAAAGTCTTAAGGCCAAGTTTAACAGCCAAATCTTGAGAAATCAAGTTGATATGAGAACATGAATCAAATAATGCATCAACCTTAACATAATCAACATTAATCTTAATGTTAAACAATGCACCTTTCTATTAGTGCAAGAAAGTTTAATATCTATTTCTGAAGTGCAATCAGTTACCTTACTCTCTTTATTTTGAATGCAGAGATTAGTTTGTATGCTTCTTACCATTCTTATGAGGGTTATTTTCAGAATGCAACTTCCAACAAGAAGACTCTTCATGACCATCCTTACCACAATGATCACAATGCACAAATTTATATTTAGAGCTTGTACAATTTACTCTCTTAATCCTAGCTATTGCTCCACCTATCTTTGGGGAGGACAAAGAATTATATACTTCAAGTTAATGAGCATGAGCACATACCTCATCTAAGTCCACTGGTTTGGAAAGCAACACGAGCCTACAAAGATGATTATGAAGGTTTCCTATATATTTCATTAGGACCTCTTCATCAAACACATCTTTACTCATTTGAATAGCCCCTCTACGAAATTCATTAGTGTATTCTTGTATACTTTTTTCATCTTTATGTTTTAAGTATTGTCATTCCATACATTTTTCCTCTTTATGATGGATAGGATAAAATTGTTTCTTAGTTCCAAGAATTTATTGGAGTTTACTTTTTAAATGCCACAAAATACAAGAGACTTTCAAACCAGCCTAAAGCATGCTTTGCTAATCTCAATCTAACAAAGGAAATCTCTTGTTCTAATGTTAGAGAATGTATGCTAAAGTATACCTTCAATTTAACCAACCAATTATCAAGATTCTCTACATCTACATCAACTTCGAATGGTGAAATCTCAATCTTAATCTCAGCCTTGATTGAATAAAGGTTTTTTTGAAAAATTCTTTCACCCTTTAAAGACTCTTCATCCTCATTGGAGTATGCATGCCCTTTGCCTTTATCCAATCTTTCCATGAGAATCTTCATTAGGCCTTTCATGGACTCCATTGATTGAGAAAAACTTTCTACAACAGCTTCCATCTTGAGGAATCTTGCTTCAGCTTCCAAATATTCTCCTCCACCTTCCATGCTTCTCAACTCCTTTTTCCACTTACAAGACATTGTGTCTCTTTGCAAAGGTAGTAGCTTCTTTCTACTCAATCTTGTTTGGGCATGAACCTGCAAAACATTCACAACAATTTCCCAAAAGAAAGGGTGTGCTTTGATACCACTTGATCAGTAAACTAGGGTGAATATTCCACAAGTGTGGTCACCAACTTACAAATTTAAAACTAGTTTACGAGAGAATTAATGACTGTAAACTAATAAGCACAAACGAACAAGGAAATAGAACTAAAAGAGAGAAAACACCTAATCAAGGAGCCAAGTTTACCTTGGAGAAACCCACTTCAGCTGAAAACTCCAACTGAAATATGAGTAAACACTCACTTAGAGTACTTCAATTTGTGTTTACAAGCGGAGGAAGCTGCATAAGCTTAATAACAAAGCTTCAACACAAATGAGAATAGCCCCAAACAACCTCTACAATCTCTTCAAGCTCTTCCCTACCTCCATTGGTGTGAAACTCATAAGAAAATAGAGTATTCAATATGAGAAATCAACTACCAGGCCTCTAGAATGCTTGCACAACAACAAGAACTAAACGTACAACATCCGCAACATTTATAAAATCTCATCAATCTAGGAAGCTGAAAAGTCTTTAAAACCATGCCAAAAGAGAAATAATCTGAAAATTGTAACATCACTAGATGTCACAAACTATAATGACAAAATCATACCTTACAACAAAGGCAATTTCATTTTGACCGTGATAGAGATGAATTCACCATGATAGATTACGCTTTCATCGCTGCAGAAACTGGTAATTTTGCTACAGCCAGCAAAATACTTGATTTTTAGGGTTTTCTCACACACCAAAGCCTACAAATTGATGTCCCATACCACCCTTAACATTTTTCAGTATCCAAAAAGTTGTCAAAGTATCCTAAATCATGTCATTAAGTACAAAAACTAGATCCCTTATGGATCAACCAAGATCAATTATTCAAGGTCAATTACTATTTTTGAGTGGATGGGCATAGTTTTGGCCTCATAAATGAGGTTGCCTTGTAAGGTCAAAAAACGTACTTTGGTGCCACCCAAACTTAAATATTTTTACATATTCAAGGTCCTCTCACAACGTTGTGCACTTTCAAAAAATGGCACTTTGTTTCAAGTTTGTATGTAAAATTTATGGCTTCCAAAAGATGAGCATTGAAGGGTTGATTTCATAACTGTCAAGTAGAGATCACAAAAATGCCAAACTGCCAGTTATATTAGACCAGCGCCTTCAAAACTGCCCATGTGCAAATGTTATGGATTCTAGAAGATGGAGAACAAGGTGAGCATTTAAGGGTCAATTTATTAATTGAAATGTAGAGATTACAAAATCATTGTGTCCATTAGGGGCCTTTCCTAACTGTCAAAGCAATCTTGAAATAATCAGTCGGATGAAAGGGACAACTTCATCCAAACTAAACATGCAAGAAGAGAAAGGAATGGGAAAGTGATTTGTCTTCAAATTTTCATGGTTTGGGTTTCTAATTCGAGCACTGAACATTTTTACAGGTGCATGTTGCTTCCCAAGAAGAGAAATGAGGAGAAAACAATCCAATCTTTTGGATGCAAAGTGCAATAAACAAGAAAGTGAGTGCAACACAAAAGGAGGAGTTCTATGTAGAGACACAACTAATGTGGTCGGAAGTGCTGCAACCCAAAGAGCACTAGTAAAACAAGAAACATGTAGAGTGAGTTCTTCACACTTGTAATTGTTTCTAACATTCCAAGGAAAGCTGAAAAGATGTGCATTTGCCATTTCCAATTGGTTTTCCTCACCTTGAGGTTTCCAAGACAGATTTGTCTCTCTGCACTATGATTTGCTTCTATTCATGCTTGTTTATGAAGTATAAATCATGCTTCCACACTTTGAATGAGTAATCTAACTCAATGGAATTCCACTATCATTTGGCTGAAAGTTCAAGTAGCATACCACGGGGTGATAATTGATTTGACCATTAATGTATGCAAGCATAATCAAGAAATGTTTGGTAGTTTTGAAAAGCACACTAAAGGATTTGGTTTTAAGATGTTAACCAAGATGGGTTATGATGGAAAATGGCTTAGAGAGAATAGAAAAGGTATTGTCAATTCCATAGAGTTTGAGAAAAGACCTCATTATGCAAGTTTGAAATATTTTGGCAATGTACAAGAGGTTGGAGAATGCTCCAAAAGACAAGTTGTAAGAAAACCTTACAAAGACAAGGAGCCCAATGACAGGAAATAGAATTAATAATCTAAATAAGAGAAGTTATGATAAATAGATTTCTGAATCCAAAATGCAACAAAATAAGCAAAGCATTCATACATGAACACAAGATATATCTTAGGTGGAGAATTCAATTGCTCTTACACAATGCTCTTATATGACTATTTTTAGTCACTCTAAAATGTCTTTATTCAATGTCTTTGTAGTTCCTACCATAAGTGATCTTACAATGTAACTCTTGCATCGCAGATGTTCTTACACACATTATGCATCTTTCTTCAAACTTGCAAGGAGAATCTCAAGATTTCTCTACAATGAGGCGCCCCATTCCTAACAATCTCCCACTTGTATACACTACATAAGCGGCCCAACAAAACAAAGATAGATTAACAGCTAGAGCCAGCAATGCCCATAGCTTTCCTGCACCAAACGAATTTCTCAATACTCACTAGCTTCTTCATATATCTACTCACAACTCCCACAACATGGGCATTTCCTAGTCTAGCACACACCATGGCAACATGGCTCACATCCTCAATATCCTAAAGGCCCTTAGAATTGAACTTCATCAACACACTTATTTGCAACCAACGGCTATTCCACTAATCTTCAAGCAACAACTTATGATCAATCTTAAGAACCAATAATCTTATGATTCATCACCAAAGAAGGCATCACCACCATTAATGATTATAACTTTCATATTCATAAAACCACTACGTATGAAGAGTCACATGACAAGAAGCTCCTAAAACAACACCATGCATTATCACATTCATGTGTACTTGAGGATGCCAAAAACACATCTACTTCTTCAGTGCAGGTTTCTGAATCAAAGGAAGAGGCATCATCAAATGCCTTGTCTTTATTAGTCTTCTTATGGAATGTCCGACCCCAGTTGGAACAAATCTTTTACGATTTCCCAATGTTTGACATTGCGGGCAATTTGTCAAAGAATTCTCTTGCAACTAACTAAATTATTTCCAGCAGATGTTTGAATAGGAAATTGTATGCATAAAACTTATCATAAGAAATACTCCTTCAATATCAAATAATCAGCAATAACATTTAACCATTGCATCACAAAAAATCATAGCAGCAGAATATGATTGAACATATAACATTGTTCAGGTAAGCATCAACAATTACATATATCTGATTTTCAAAGTGCACAGGTCTAAGTTTCCAAATGATAACACAGAGCATTAAACACAAGTGGTATGATTATTTTTGTGCACCTTATGAATGCTATGACCAGCAATGAATACCTTCAACGTATGGTAGGCAATCAACCATAATAGCATATAGAATTCATTCCTAGAGCCTCACGCACACCATGGCAGCTCCAAATGTCTGCAAATCCTAACGCACCAAACCTAGGTGCCTTGGAAAGGGCTAGGAAGCGATGGATAGAAGTGGCCACACGTCCCTATACTCTCCACGCCAAGCCTCTGCTTCACCACAGTCTGTATATGGAGCTGTTGTCTTGAGACATGCAACAATTCTATGCCAGGGAACTAAACTTGACCTCAGAAGAAACCCCAAACTAGCCGTAGTCTAGTGCATACCCACATGCATGAACATATCAATGAAATCGATCAGGTTTTTGGGCAATGAATATATGTGCCTTAATTATTTCTGAAATAACAACTCTCCCAATCCACACGACCAGCACTAGTGGAGAGCCTCTATGAAACTTATGATATAATGACCAGCAAGAGAATAATATTATTCTACGCCAATCGCCCAATCTGCGATATGTAAATGAATAACTTCCTGAAAGCAATCAGTCAATCTGATTATTAAACCATATCCACTCTGAATACTATGACCAATATCCGCTAATTTCTAATAAATCTTCAAAACCTGAATTTGAATCTTCCTCTGTAATTGTTACGTGCAATGCATAACCCCTAAATGGAGTTATCAGCAAGCAACCTTGGGAGATCTTTCACTCTTGTAGCATGTTGCTCCTCATGAGGGTTTTCGTCCTCAAGAAGCCATGAATTTTCAGTCCAACCAGCAATACCTCTCCAATTTTATCCAAAAACATGAATGAGCAAAAAGGCTCACAAAAAGCTTTTATATTCCCTCCAATTTCTCACGCCCAAGTTGGCATTTAAATTTTATTTTATTTTATTTATTTTTCCACCTTATAATTCCTTTAAGTTGGCACCAACTTTATGATATAAAATAATCTTTTTAAAACCCCTTATATCACCTTTATCATAAAGTCATTTAAATTAATAAATAACGCATTAAAGTTAGAACTTTTAATTTTACTTTAATATTACGTTATTTAAAAATGAAGCTCTAAACCATGATAAGTGCCAAGATAAACCCATGGTAAGAATCCACCAACCTTCCCAATATAGAAAAACTACCAACTAACCAAGTTGCTGACCACCTTGTGACTTACTAAAAATAGTAAGTGTGGACAAAGTGTCCAAATAATGCTCTGAAAGTACACAGTAAAGAACCTGGAAACACTGAGCTAGGAAACACCACTCAAGCAGAAATGGTTGATTGACAAGCCACAAACGCCCTCAGAGGGCGCCCTAACCATCTTGTTAGTCCACGAGGACCAAGTGATAGACTAACCTCAACAACTAATGACTACTTAGGAAAAGGGGACATTACAGTCTGCCCTCCCCAAGATTGCTTGTCCCCAAGCAATCCTCACCTGAACACCCAAGCTTGTAACCTAAATATCGAGATCCAAGATAAGCCTATAGAATGCCCCACTATATGTCCTCTACCTCAACTGGATGAGGATGAAGCTAAACTCGGTATCTCGTTGAGTCACTCTCCAAATATGAAGCAATCTACCAAGCATAGAAATTCTTGGATCCCACAGCCAAACTGGAAGTCCACCATTCTCAATACCCACTAACCACTGCGCCACTTTGATATAATCATCATCAATGCTCTATGAGTTATGAAGCAGCTCATCAAGATCCAAACGAAATGATGTGCCAAGCATGTCACCACCTGGATCCCAAACCACCATATCCTTACATCTATCAAACATGAGAAGATAGAAGTATCAAAGTGCTAGCAACACAAAACCACTCTCCAACTTCTATAGATCTCCCATGGATGTGAAGAATACCCAACATAGGTGCTAGAAAATGTACAGAAGCTACTCCTAGGTTGCTGATATGGAACAGATCAGCACCCTCAAGACTGAAAATATGACCTATGGGGATGCAAATAACACTGCCAAGGTCATAGAATGATAGAGTATCAACCCTATGCCGCTCTCCAATGATGAGGAGATGATGCAACTCTCCTCCAAACTCTCGAACAGTCACTTTCCTCCAAAAGTTAGGAAAGAAATCCATGTTTCGTGAAGTAGGACAGCCATCTCCTATCAAATTGTAGAGTGGAACTCCATCATTGAGGGCTAGAGCACCAATGCCATCATGCTTACTAGGACCACAGCTCCGCTGAAACTTCATTCCTCCAAGTGTATGCCACACAAGGGTAAGTGCCTCCATTGAAAATCCCTAAAGTAAGGAGGCTGCAAACTCTACCAAAGAGTCATCTGCATGATGAGACTCTAATTCTTGTGTTTGTATAAAACCATCTGGAGGAAACAGAGTAGGAGACTCATAGGTTTTGGTTCCATCTTTTGAAGATGAAACCACATCATACCAATGTGGTCTGTGTAATCTTCTATCCAGCCCACATTTTTGTATCATCAAATCATTCGCGCATGGGCTAAAAGAAAAATGATGAGCATTCCTTACAATGCAGTCAAGGTGAAATTCACTCGCTTGCACCAACGAAATCCTCGCATAGTCACTTGGATTCCACATCTCATCACTCACATCGCACGAATTAGGGGCTTTCTCATATCCCAAATTATGATGGGCAGATTTTGTATTGGCTCTGTAAATCCTCTCTACAAACTTGATGGCTAAGTCCCTATCTAAGAGCAAATGGAGGTAGTCTGATTTTATTCCCTCTAGGGCATGTTTGATAGTTTGCAGACTTGGTATAGAAGTTCCAACTACCACCCCTTTCTACCTTTTTCCAGTTGAGTTGACCAAAGGAGGTATTCAACGAACTTGTGTGTGCTATCAAAGCGAGTTAAGGTTTGGACAACCTTATCTTCAATGACTTTCAGTTGTCCCTTTAGCTCTTGTGACTCACTAGGCTCAAGATTACAATCAGCCTCAACAAATACATTTCCTGATTTGCTTACAAGTGTAGGAGACATGCTCCCACTAGATGATGCCCTGCAATCGTCATATGAAATGAAGAGAACAGCGTTATGATCCAACACGCTAGCCTCACAAGAATCCGCCTCCTCACTGCAAGGCATACCAATGGCAATCTCTACATCGCCAATATAGAGACTTGTGCCTCTGTCACTTGAGGATGCATGCACTTCACTATTAGCTGGTCCACAAGGTGTATGCACAACTACCTCTTTCATATCTATGTCTTGAGCCCTAATTGGCTCTCCCACAAAGGTGACTCATGATACTCCGTGATGCAAGTTGTGTGCATACTTAGAAATTTCAGAATCATACCTATCCTCAAACCCATACAAATTTGAAGCCTCCTTGTGCTTGACCATCATAAGGGGTTCTCCCCTCAACCCATGAGTACCACTATCATCCTCGGGTGTCATCCTCAAGTGCTATGGCTGCCATAGAAGAGTGAATTTTTGTTGTGGATGATGATGATTGAGCCAAGCTCGATTCCTCATAGAGCTCATCAATCTAAATTTCTGATTCTTGAAGGGCCATCTGAGTGTCTTCAAAGAATCCTAGGTAATCTTAAGCTCATAAGAAAGCTTGTCCACTTCCTCTTCTTTCCCTTTCAGTGCATCAAAATAGATCTCACCAAGCATGAGAAGGTGATCTCTATCGAAAAGTAGGTGTAGGTAATGTGACTTCATTACCACCAATGCTTCTCTAAACACCTAAAAATCTAAAAGGGAAAGTTCTCCATCAAGGTCCTTATGTATCCTTGAAGACCTCCAACAACATTTTGCCATCAACTTATGAATGTCATCAAAATGATTTATGGCTGCAATAATCTAGTCTTCATTTACCTTCAATTGCCCTGCCAACTGATGGGATCCCTGAGTCCTATCAACCTCATACAAATTTTATGATATATAATCAGCATCATGCTTTCCAAAATCAAACTTGTTTTCAAGGTTAATAACAATACCATCAGTGCCAAAAATGCTATCCCTCATGCATAACTGTGGAGATAAGTTAGAACAGCACTATGGTCGAAAGTACATTCATCCCAAACAGGATCCACGTCATATGTAGGGGTCTTCACACCCGGATCCCAAGTGCTAAATGTTGATTGCTCTATTCGGGAAAAATGTGATCACTGTATTCCTCATGATTGGTTGCCTTTGTGAATAAATCATTCTCCAACTCCCTAGTATGAGCATCATGATAATCACTCCCCTCCATAGGCTTGGTTTGAGGTTCAAACCAAACACCACCTGTATCATCATCGTTGAAATTAAATGTAGAACCATCATCATTAGTTGATTTGAAGGCTCCATCATATCTACTCACAATATGCCCATCATTAGGTGTTGAACCATAAGGTGTATCATACTGAAATCCGATTTCATTACCTGCTGCAACATCTTTCCTATGACTGAAAATTGCACTTTCAGATGAAGGTTGCTCCTTAAATGTGGCTACAATAGATGACTGATTTTCAATCTCCATGATGATGTCTCCTTCAATCTCCATGCACTCTCCATCTATAGCTTCAATAGGTGACTCTCCTATGTCCTTGTCCTCATAGGGCTGAAGTGAACTTGTGGCCTTGTTTTCTTTAAAGCTTAGAGTCCAATCTTCAATGCATGTTGACTGATTTTTATCTTCCCCATGATTACCTGTAGGCTGCAAGTCACACGCAAGTGCTTTTTCTTCCTTCTCTATCCCTTCTTCAATGGAAACTTCTGATTTTTATTTCATTATTCTTCTAATGTACTTCATCAAGCCCATTCTTCCAAGTTTTAAGGTTACAAATAAACTCAAGAAATCATCAAAGCAAAACCTATTGTCAAACCCATCAGGCATGCTTTGATACTCTTCAAAGAGTTGGATAGCTTCCTATTCATAACTCTTCTTGATTTGTTCTTCAACCCTGCTGAAATCCATTGTCATAACTCTGAATTTCACTGAATCTCCCAACAGGATGGCAGGAACTTGGGCTCTAATACCACTGTAATGTCCGACTCCAGTTGGAACAAATCTTTTAAGATTTCCCAATGTTGACATTGCAGGCAATTTGTCAAACAGTTTTCTTGCAACTAACTGAAATATTTCCAACAGATGTTTGAATAGGAAATTGTATGCATAAAACTTATCATAAGAAATACTCCTTCAATATCAAATAACCAGCAATAACATTTAACCATTGCATCACAAAAAATCATAGTAGCAGAATTTGATTGAACATATAACATTGTTCAGCTAAGCATCAAGAATTACATATATCTGATTTTCAAAGTGCACAGGTCTGAGTTTCCAAATGATAGCACAGAGCATTAAACACAAGAAGTATGATTATTTTTATGCACCTTATGAATGCTATGACCAGCAATGAATACCTCCAACGTATGGCAAGCAGTCAACCATAATAGTAGATAGAATTCATTCCTAGAGCCTCACGGACACCATGGCAGCTCCAGATGTCTGCAAATCCTAACACACCAAACCTAGGTGCCTTGGAAAGGGCTAGGGAGCGATGGGTAGAAGTGACCACACGTCCCTATACTCTCCACGTCAAGCCTCTGCTTCACCACAGCCTGTATATGGGACTATTGTCTTGAAACATGCAACGGTTCTATGCCAAGGAACTAGACTCAACCTCAGAAGAAACCCCAAACTAGCTGCAATCTCGTGCATACCCACGTGCATGAACTTATCAATGAAATTGATCAGGTTTTTGGGCGCCGAATATATGTGCCTTAATTATTTTTGAAATAACAACTCTCCCAATCCACATGACCAGCACTAGTGAAGACCCTCTATGAAACTTCTAATATAACGACCAGCAAGAGAATAATATTATTCCATGCCAATCGCCCAATTTGGGATATGTAAATGAATAACCTCCTAAAAGCAATCGGTCAATCTGATTATTAAACCATATCCACTCTGAACATTATGACCAATATCCGTTAATTCCCAATAAATCTTCAAAACCTGAATTTGAATCTTCCTCTGTAATTGTTACATGCAATGCATAACCCCTAAATGGAGTCATCAGCAAGCAACCTTGGGAGATCTTTCACTCCTGTAGCATACTATTCCTCATGAGGGTTTTCATCCTCAAGAAACCATGACTTTTCAGTCCAACCAGCAATAACTCTCCAATTTTCTCCAAAAACATGAATGAGCAAAAAGGCTCACAAAAAGCTTTTATATTCCCTCCAATTTCCCACGCCCAAGTTGGCATTTAAATTTTATTTTATTTTATTTATTTTCCTGCCTTGTAACTCCTTTAAGTTGGCGCCAACTTTATGATATAAAATAACCTTTTTAAAACCCCTTATATCATCTTTATCATAAAGTCATTTAAATTAATATATAACGCATTAAAGTTAAAAAACTTTTAATTTAACTTTAATATTATGTTATTTAAACATGAAGCTCTAAACCATGATAACTGCCAGGATAAACCCATGGTAAGAATCCGCCAACCTTCCCAATATAGAAAAACTACCAATTGTCCAGGTTGCGGACCACCCTGTGACTTACTAAAAATAGTAAGTGTGGACAAAGTGTCCAAATAATGCTCCGGAAGAACACAATGAAGAACATGGAAACATTAAGCTGGGAAACACCACTCAAGCACAAATGGTAGACTGACAAGCCACAAACACCCTCAAAGGGCCCCCTAATCATCATGTTAGTCCACAATGACCAAGTGATAGACTAACCTCAACAACTGATGACTGCCTAGGAAAAGGGGACATTACATCTTAATCTTGCCTCGCTTTTTAATATGCCCAAATTTACCACAATTCCAACATTTCACCTTTAGACCTTCTTGGAGATTTATCTTTAGACTTTGATTGTCTATCTCTTGACTTGTTCTTGCCTTTTCCGTGAGAATGACCACTTACAAACAAAGTATCCTTTGTTACACCTTCCACAAATTTCCATCTCATTTCTTCCTAAAATGGGGCTGCAATCACCTCTTCAAGTTTAACCTCAATAGAGGTACTACTAATTATTCCAACTACATGTAGTTCCTCTAAAAGCCTGCCACAACATTTGTCTAAACACAATCAGAAGCACTTGGTTTATAGGCATAGGGCAAACCAAGAAACAAGAAGTAATTTCCAATACCATGGGCCTAAAACCTTGATCAAAACCCTCCAACAAAACCCATGCACCCCGCCTTATAAATGAGATCCAATGCTCCATTGGGATTCTCTTGACCTCTACAAACAAGCTGTCCACCTAGTTAAACAAAATGCTCTATTTGGAGCATTCAATTGATCTTATAAGATGCTCTTATACCCATGTATTTTTAGCCAATCAAAGATGTATTCTTTCAATATCTTTGTAAGACCCATCATGCGTGCTCTTACAATGTAACTTGTGTCATATATGCTCTTATACACTTAATGCGTCATATATGCTCTTACACAATGTAACTCTCATGTCATACATGACATTCCTAGTGCTGTAATCAATCTTACAACAAGAATCTCAAGATTCATCTCCAATGTGGTGCCCCATTTCATGAGGGCCCAATATTGCAATAATATTAAAATATTATTACATAAGGTTTACAACACACCTTCCCAACACCCAAGCTACAAACTCAGAAAATAAAAATTAAAAAACCCACACAAAGTAGTGGTGTCATTCTTTTGCTAAAGCTAAGGATGATTTGAAGCATCAAATTGTTGAGAAGATTGCTATAAAATGATAAAGTAGCCTAACAATACCTCGAGAGGGAAAAGAGGAACCTGCAAAGACAAAGATGCCTTCAAACAAGTGAGGAGAAAAGGAGACTACCCTTTCCAATAGATGCAAATAAGAAATGGGGAGATTACACCCCACCTACTTCACCACTAGTTGAACCTAAAAAAGAGGCAAGCCAACATGTAGGAAATCAAGAAATGTAAGCCAAAGGTAAATAATAAATCTTTTATTACAATTACGAGAAGGAAGGAGCAAGTATCTGTTGGAAATTGTCATTGATGTCAAGTAATCATGAACAGCATGACTGAAGATAACATATTTGAGAGGAAAGAATATCTAGATTTAATACTGATGCATCCATACTCTTGTGTATACATCGTATAATTTGAATAAAGACATAAGAAGCAGATATAAAAGAGGATGTATGCAGATTTTATGCTGAATCAGACTCATCGAGTTCTGAAAGAAGTAATCAATGAACATAGCATGTCTTCATCAATGATAAGGAGTTTGATATTATTTCATAACAGCCTTGTGAAGAACATTATGTGCAGATTTAACAGATTCATCTTCAAATTATACAGTCATTAAGCCACAGATGTAATAGACCTTATTAAGCCAAATTCTAAATTCTGGAAAGGATTGATGACTATGCAGCAACAAGACAAATCAGAGAATAAGACAAAACAAAAAGAGACAAAAATCATATCAGACAAAAATGAGTAAGACAAATTAGAGCAGCGATGATGATAAAAATTTTGAGGTTCAATACAAAGAATCGACCTTGATTAAAAAAGTAATTGCTGAAAGAAAATACGGCTCCAGATAAATAATACGATTTTATCATAATGGTGCGATTCTTTCAAAGATAAATTAAAGGCAAGTTAATATGCAATTTACAAAACAAAAGAGTGTGATTTATTAAAGAAATGAAGAGGTGCGAATCAAAAAAAGGGAGAATAGTGATTAACTGAAGTTATACAAAGAGGTGCGATTTTTCTTGAAGAAAAACGATTAGTTCTGAATTGACACGACTTCTCAAGGAAATGTGTTTTGGTTCTGAAGTAATAGGGTGTAGCTTTTGAGAAAGAACATTTCATTTTCCATTAACTCAGTTTGTCAAGATTAATACGAACCAATCTCATCATGAAGAGAAGCATCTGAAAATAAAGTGATACGATTCAGATTAGTAAAAGTAATTAAAAAGATCCATAAAGGAGATGCAGTTTCATGAAATAAAGTGCTTCATTCAGATAAAGTTTATGCTTCAGATTTGTCAATAAAAGCAATTAATGAAAAGGTGTGATCTGGAAATTAAAATTGAAGAGGCATGCTAGTAAAGGACAAATTTCAAGAGACATGTTGTTAAGGTTGTATCTCTTGATACAAAGAGATCAATATATTTAAAGTTCAATTCGGTTGCAAGTGTAGGCGTGTGCATAAAATGTAAATAATCTGAAGATTGGAGTGTGTGCTGAGTAGTAGTGTATGGAATATATGGTATATCATTAAAACTCAAGCAGATTGTGAATCGAATAATGGATTTTATTGAATATTATTTTTAATTAAGAGAGAGTAAAATCAGTGTGTGCTGTGTATGTGTGAAAAAATGTATATAATTTAGAGAGGATATGATCTGAAGTATACATGCAGTCCATAAGTGAAATGTATGAAGCAGATCTATAAGAGTTTATGAAGAATTATAAAGAAGAGTGACTGTGGTTTAAAGAGCATCCTGAAGAGGTCAGATTAATAAAGACACTATGAGCACATTTGTGAAGATGCAGATTTGATAAGGAAGATAGACAGTTTGGATAAAGTAATGTTTTATATTTGATGAATACAAACTTGACAAAGCAAATGCAGATTTAAATAAGAATATACTGCAGATTTGGTGAAGTAGATGGCATCATCATGAAGTAAATCATTTATGTGAAAAGGAAAGTTGTGAGCAAGATATATTTTGGAGATCATGCAAGAAAAATAAATCAAGTGGAAGAGTGTTTGAGCAGAATTGTCCATCATCCGTTGAAGAAGCAACATTGAAGGTGGAACATTATTCTTCAAATTATTATCTTTGCTAAGTTGGTGCTTGGCAAGTAGGGGTTGGTGCACCTTGTAGGTTGGTGCCTACTAAATCAGCATTAGGGGTTGAAGCTCCTTGTAGGTTGGTGCCTACTAAATCAGGATTAAGGGCTGGTGCTCTTTGTAGGTTGGTGCCTACTAAACTACATATTTGGTGACTCAAGTAGGTTGGTGCCTACATTCATTGTAAAAGTTTATATAATTCATAAAGTAAATTATTTGTACCGTGGTTTTATCCCGAAAGGGTTTCCACGTAAAATCTTGGTGTCAACTTGTTCATATTGTGATATTCTTGCATAGTTGATTTGTGTTTGAATTTGAAGTTGATAAAGGTTGTAAAGGGTAAAAGTTTGTAGATATACTGATTCAACCCCCACCTCCGACCCCCGCCTCTCAGTATATCTTTGTGCTCTTCAATATCTTGCTCCTTGTACTAGTTGCAAGAAAAGTAACCATAGTAGGATAATGTGCAAGACAAACACCACTAAGGAGCCTAAATTTCATAGAAAAGGGTGAGATGAGAAGAAGCCACTCTCCAAGATAGAAGGGAGAGAAATATCAAGACACACAAGGTAAGAAGCTGATTGATTTGAGTGTGTACAAATTTTACAACTATTGGTCTTATTGCAAGATTGAAGGGCATTGGGATGGCAGGTGTTGGACACTTCATTTAGGGCTTAAACCAAAACATGGCAAAGGAAAGAATGAGCAGCCCGCTAAATCAATAGAGGTTGTGTAATTTTCAGCACTCTCACATTTCCATGCATGTTTACCTCAACCACTTGTTCAAGCATTTGACAAGCTAGGTAGAAGAACTCCAAGTTTAGAGAGTAATGCAATATGGAAAGCATTCTAAGCAAGAATGAAAAAAAGGCATAAAAGAAAGGTGACAACTAACATGGTTCGTGAGAACCACCAATCATGAAATATGGGTCAATGGTTTGATTGGAAAACCATGTAGGTGCATCATGATAAAAAAAAAAATGCAATTTAACACACTACAAAAAATACCACCTACTTGTTATTGGATGGGCTAAAAGGGCTCTATAATGAATGGTCATAAGGCACAACACTTGCTGAAAGTTTTGCGAATGGGGTAGCAAGCTAAGTAGACTTGATCTAGGGGGAAGCTCCATGATTAAGCACATTTGAGTTGGAATAATATTGGGATGGGTGATCTCCCAGGAAATACCAATGCCTTACTCCTATGAGCATCACCTTGATGCAATGAGTTCTAAGTGGACCATTCATGCTGATGAGAGATGGGTTTGTGTGAACCACTACTCATGAAATATGGGTCAATGAGTTTGACTAAAGAACTATGCAATTGAATCTTGATAAAAACATCATAGTTTGACACTCTAGAAAAAATACCACTTGCTTGTCAATGGATGAGCTAAAGGGACTCTCTAATGAATAGTTCATAAGGCACAACATTTGTTGAAGGTTTTGCAAATGGGGTAGCAAGCTGAGTAAGCTTCACCTTTGGGGAAACTCCGTGGTTAAGCACACTTGAGTCAAGGTAGTATTAGGATGGGTAACCTCCCAAGAAGTCCTGATACTTCATCCCTGTGACCATTACCTAGATGCAATGAGCAATAAATGGACCATTCATGTTCATGAGAGATGGGTTAGTTTGACTCAAACTATGCAATTGAAATTTGATAAAGACATCATAATTTTACATGTTGTGAAAAAAGCTGCCTAGTTCTCAATAGATGAGCTAAATGGGCTCTATAATGAATGGTTCAGAAGGCACAATACTTGTTGAAGGTTTTGCAAATGGTGTAGCAAGTTAAGTGGGCTTGATCTTGATCTTGAGGGAAATTAAGTGGTTAAGCACACTTGAATCAGAGTAGTACTAGGATGGATGCCCTCTCGAGAAGTCTTGATGCTTTACCTTTGTGAGCATCTCCTAGATGCAATCAATGTTAAGTGGAAATTCATGCTCATGGGAGATGGGTTCATGTGAGCCATTGCTCATGAAATAAAAACTATGTAGTTGAATCCTAATACAAACATCATAATTTGACACACTGCAAAAAATACAACCTACTTGTCAAGTTAATTTCACATTTTCCATGCACGTTTATATTCAAAATGCCCCAACAGTAGCATATTCAATGTTGTAGCATGCATATGGACATTGTAACATGGAGTTATATGCTTCATTTCAGAATTCCAGATGTTGTACCCTGCCTAGAATTGTTTTGTTATGCACATAACAAGTTGAGACAATTGCAGCAAGTCGTAGCATGCATGTTTGGGTTGTTGTATGCACAGATGAAAAAGTTGCAGCAAGATTTCAAAAGCTGATTTTTGTATGACAGCAGTGGTAAAAGCATATTGATGGGCATCTGGAGCATGTTTATGGTCCCAAGAGTTCTTCCATGGTGGTAGAACAAGTTGCACGGAATTTGGGTCATTGAAATATGTGAAAGGCATACTAATGGGGAGTGGAAATGCACAAAAAATACTGTTGTGTATGCATGTTGAGTAACATACATGTTAATTGGGCCAATTTGTTGCATCCATGATGCAAAATTGAAGCAAATATTGTTGTTGTGGCATGTTATTGTAACCTTGTTTTCATTACATTATATAATTAGTGTTTCTTTGTAGTCATTGAAGCATAAAACCTGAGATGGGGAGGCCATGTAGAGGGTAATGTAACTTTCATTTGTTGTTGATGCAAGCTTGAAACACTAAGATCTATAAAGTGCAATGCATGCAAAAGTGGTTGTCTGTTGTAAGTTTCTAACCCACTTACATGTATGATCTTTATAGAGCTTCCCCTAATGTCTAATTAACTGATGTATACAAAATACATACGACTTAACAAGCTTTGTTGGATTGTCCATCGCTTCCTCTGCCATAATGTTACGATGCCTTATGGGAGTTCTCCCTTGGTTTGGAGTAGGTACTGGTGTGAGGGGTAGTTCTATATCGTTGATTCCCTCAACTGGTCCTTCGCTAATACCAATATCTTCAAATTCTTCTTGATTCAAGGAGAGAAACCTTCCCAAAGCATCTCTCTGCCTCCACATACAATAGTATTTTGAGCTTTAGATAGCTTCTCCTGCACACTTTTAGTGAGAAGTTTGGGGTCGAATTCAAAAATTTATACTAATCCTAATTGTTGTAATTGAGAACTTCCAACTTTATGAAAGGAATGAAAATGAATCAAAACATAATTAGGAATTCTAAACTTAGCACCATACACGGCAACGGTGCCAAAAATGTAGAGCTTCCCCTGATGTCTAATTAACTAATGTATACAGAATACATACGGCTTAATGGACCTTCATATCCTAGATTAAGCAGTTCATTGTTCAAGACCTTCATATCCTAGATTAAGCAGTTCATTGTTCAAAAGGAGACTTAATTAAATTGTCAACCAGGGAATCGTAAACTTGAGATGATGTTGGCACTATATATGCAATTGAGAATCCTAGACATTCTTAATCGATTGAGTACAGGTAATTGAACAAGAGTAAATTCATCTAAAAGCTTCCTAACACAAAATAACTCCTATTTAGAGAACAAGGTAAGCAAATACTAGCTACTCTAAATGACCTTAGTAACTGCTGCGGGTACTTATCTTTCACAGACTGTAACTAGTGACTTTCTATGCTGCAATGTGACCTATTCCAACTAATTACTTAATAGAATTGAACAAAATATAAATTAGAAACTTCAATTCAGAAATTACAATATAGCATTCAATGTGATGTAAACTGGAAACTATAATTCAGATAATACAATTCTTAATCTAACTAACCATCTAAGCTAACGTGGATTACGTAGTACCTCAAGTGGCCCTTGCTTGAGATGCTACAATCCACAATGTATCCCTTCAAATACTAAACTAAAGTATCCTTCTTTATTGTAATCTAAACATACACTGAGCTTTAAAACAAAGTATAACAAGTCTGATATCCAATCTAATTTTATGCAAAATCCTAGCTAGCTGGTCTCTCACAAGAGTATCCCCATATATAGGGTCTGTGAGAGTCCTATTATTCAAAAACTATAAACAAACTATGAGCAACTGTCAAATCCTCCAAGAAAATAAGAAGAGGACTAGGTCTTTAACTTAATAGAAATATAAAAGCAGGTGGAAGTAGAAGTGTGGGAATCCAATAAGGACTCTACAGCAATCAAGAAAACCGTTATAACAGAAATGTGCTTAACAGGACAAAGCTTTAATGCAATCCACTAACCACTGTTAGAACGGGTCTCTTCTTCCTCCCACAATTTATTGAAGGGATGGAATGACACATGGATATTTGTGTCCACATCCTTGGACCATCATCTACATTGTCTTCTGGAAATATGCACATGTTGAAGTTGTTAAGTTTATGTGAACAGATTAAATGCACAGAAAATAATTCAAAATCAGACAAAATAACACAGCATATACCCTGGGAAAACCCTCCTCTTGAGGGAGAAAAACCCAGCAACAAAGATCTCTCTTATATTTGATGTAACAGTGGCAATTTTACACATTACAATGAGGTCTAACACAAGACTGATATACAGTACCTGGCAATATGGAATGACAGATGACAACCTGCTAAATCACACCTGGCAATGACTGAACACAGATCTGGCAATGTTCGCTTTGTACTGGATGGTCTTCAATCTGTGCACTGGATGGTCTTCAATCTGTGTTAGCTCAACACTGTGTAATATTCACACTGAGTAAAGTCTTGGCGCTGAATGTGTTCGCCCTGTATCTTGAATTCGCACCTTGCTTATTAGATAAATTCGCACTTGAACATCAGATAAATTCGCACTTGAACATCAGATAAATTCGCACTTGATGAACTGATATATTCGCACTTGATGAACTGATATATTCGCACTTGATGTGAATAACCGAACTCTGCTAGATGGATTACAATGGATGAATCAAGGTGTATATATACAAATTAATGGAGAGACAAATCCTTTATGTCAGCCTCTTAAGAAATCGCTTATCTTCTTAATGAAAGTCGGCTTTGAAATATATTAAATATCCTCTAATAAAGATCAATTTGAATTCTTTAATGTCGGCCATAATATGAAATGAGTATAAAACAAAACAATGAATATAAATTGAATAGCCAACGGCTATCATTCAATTTATGTCTCCATGAAAGAGCTGAGCTGGAAGGAACTACCGAAGCTGCTATAACATTAACACTCCCTGTCAGCTAGGGAGAGAACTTCCAGCTGCATAATACGAATCTTCTCCATATGAGGTTCATCTGCCATCATTGCCTACAATCAGATATAAAGAGAGAAATATCACCTCAACGTGATATTTGATATCGTCTCGATATCAACCATCAAATGGTAAGTACTAGTGTTCATCACTTGCGTGATGTTGTCACCTCAACGTGACTTTCACCATGGCTCTCCCAGAGGGTGAAACACAAGTACAAGAAGATCATCACGGACTCTCTCACGTGATGTTGTCATGGAATCACACACATGACATCCACCATGACTCAGCTCAGAGGGTGGAAACAAGGGCTTTCACCTCAAATTCTTCCGTCACAGAAGAAAGAGCAATAGTAAGTACAAGTGTTCATCACTTGCGTGATGTTGTCACCTCAACGTGACTTTCCCCATGACTCTCTCAAAGGGTGAAACACAAGTACAACATATGTCATGGAGTCGCACACATGACATCCACCATGACTCAGCTCAGAGGGTGGAAACAAGGGCTTTCACCTCAAATTCTTCCGTCACAGAAGAAAATGCATTAAGAAGGCTCACTGATACTAAGACTCATACTCAGTCAAGGCTGGATTCTCCACCATACCAAGCTTATCTCGGAAGTATACAAACTTTACGGGCGAGAGGCTTGGTGAGAATATCTGCCGTCTACTCATCGCTAATGTACCTCAACGTATGCCTTCCGCAGTACCATGTCTCGATATAGTGGTACTTGATCTCAACATGCTTGGATCTGTCATGAAACACAGGATTGACAGAAAGCTTCACACAACTCTGATTATCACAATGAATAATAGTAGGCTCCTTTGATTGTCCAAACAATCCTGCAAGGAGCTTACGAAGCCACACTGCTTCCCGAGTTGCCATGCAAGCTGCAATGTACTCAGCCTCTGCTGTACTCAATGCTACAGAGAGGCTTCCTGTTGCGCGGAAATCATAGAACCCAAAGCGGAAGCAACAGCGGTGCTCTTCGATCTGTGACAAACACGCCCAATGGAATCGGTGAAACCAAGTAACTCCAAGTCGCATAAGTATACTTCAACCCATATCCAACTGTGCCACACAAGTATCTCAGGATATGTTTAGCTGCAACAAGATGTATCTATCTCGGATCACACATAAACTGGCTAAGTGCACTCACTGCATAGCAAATATCAGGTCTAGTGTTAACTAGATACATCAAGGATCCAATCAGCTGTCTGTACAACGTAGGATCCACCAAATCTGAACTAGCTGCAGCCTCCTTCAATTTATGAAGATTGGTCTCCATAGGAGTAGACATGGATTTGCAATCCATCATGCCAAATCTCTTAAGTATATCAATGGTGTACTTCCCTTGATTTAAAATCATACCATCTGACTTCTGCCAGACTTCTAAACCAAGGAAGTAATGCATGAGCCCAAGGTCCTTCATCTCAAATTCAGAAGTTAAATCCTTCTTACATTCAAGAATCAGGTGATCTTCTCCAGTGAGGATTAGATCATCAACATATAAAACCAAAATTAATGCATCACCATTGATTACCTTGAAGTAGAGATTTGAATCAGCATCATTCTTCAAGAAACCCAAGCTTGATAGATACTGATCAATCCTTTCGTACCATGCACGAGGAGCCTGCTTAAGACCATACAAGGCCTTCTTCATCTTGCAAACATGAGACTCCTTCCCATGAATCTCAAATCCATCAGGTTGCTCTATGTAAACCTCTTCCTCAATCACTCCATTGAGAAAGGCTGTCTTCACATCCATCTGGTGAATCTTCCATCCTCTAGATGCAGCAATAGCAATGATGGTTCTACAGTGTAGCGAGCAAGGAGCAAAGTCTCATCATAATCAACTCCCTCTTTCTGAGAAAACCCACGAGCCACAAATCTTGCCTTGTACTTCTCAATGCTTCCATCTGCAGCATGCTTAATCTTGAATAGCCATTTAGAAGATACCAGACTTGCCCTTGGGTCTAGGAACGATATCCCAAACATCATTTTAAGAATTGTGATACTCCTCTGTCATAGCGTCTCCAAACTTGAAGACTAGATGCTTCCTCAACACAAGAAGGCTCAGATTCTATAATCTGACTCATCAAGGCAACATAACTGGAGAACTTATGTGGCCTTTTGCTTTCTCTGAATGTGCCTCTAGGAGCTGCAAAGCTTTCAGCCTCTTGCATAGTGCGACTAGCCCATAGAGGTCTCTTTCTCCCAATAACAATGTCAGTAGGCCCATCAGTAGGTTCCAAGGGTTCAACTGGATCAAGATCTTCCTTTGGTTCCATTGTCTCCCTCTGAATCTCAGGAGTATGGTCAACTTCCATGTCCTGAGGAGACTCTTCATTATCAATCTCCATATGAATCCCTCTGGATCTCCTGAATGCAACATCTTCCTCGAATGTGACATCCCTACTGATTTCTATCAACTTCTGACCTGGAATGTAAATTCTGTAAGCTTTTGATGTCTCACTGTAGCCCACAAATATTCCCTTCTTGCCAGAAGGCTCCAGCTTGGTTCTCTTTTCTTTGGGAACATGAACATAGACGGGACAACCAAAGATCCTCAAGTGACTGACTTCAGGCTTCTTCCCTGTAAAAGCTTCTTCTGGAGTCATATTCTCCAAGATCTTATGAGGACTTCTGTTCTGAACATATACAGCTGTCCTGGAAGCTTTTGCCCATAAGAAAGTTTGCAAATCTTGATCATGGATCATGGCCTTTGCTGCTTCCACAATCGTTTTGTTCTTCCTTTCTGCAACACCATTTTGTTGAGGATTATAGGGAACACAGAGCTCCCTCTTAATCCCTGCATCAATACAAAAGTTTCGAAAACTACCAGAGGTGTATTCTCCACCATTGTCAGATCTGAGAACCTTAATTCGTTTACCAAAAAGATTTTCTACTAAAGCTTTAAATTCTTTAAACCTATCCAGTACTTCCTCAGATTCTTTAGATTTCAAAAAATAAATCCAAGTATTCCTAGAGTGATCATCAATGAAAAGAACATAATACAAAAAACCACTCGAAGAAGGAACAGACATAGGACCACATAAATCAGAATGAATTAGATCTAAAATACACTTAGATCTATTTTCTCTACTATGAAAAGGGGCTTTTATATTCTTACCTAATGCGCAGCCCTTGCATGTACCTTCGTGCTCCTGGTTGAATTTAGGAAGGCCCATCACCATCTTCTCCATAAAAGGTAGGGCTCGAAAGTGTAAGTGAGCCAATCTCCGATGCCAAAGATCACAAAGACTAGAAGAGTCATGAACCAACGCTTGAAGAGGATGTGAGCAAACCTTGTAGAGGTTATCATATCTAACTCCAATTACTTGAGCATCCTTGAAGCTAGAGTTCTGCATCCACACTAGAACTTTGCCTTTGGAGAAGGCAACTTGATATCCTTTATCTTCCAAGGCTGAAATAGAAATAAGATTACGCTTGATTCCGAGAACATAAAGAACATTACCCAATTTAAACGATATGCCGGAATCCAAGTGAAGTGTGGAGGTCCCAATTCCTTTTACGAAGTAGCTGGCATCATCTCCAATGATGACTTGTTCAGAAGATTCCTTTTCCACCAAACTCGATAAGTGCTCCTTGAAGCCGGTTATGTGACAAGAGGCACCACTGTCGATTATCCAAGTGTTGGTGTCGGAAGGTACACAGCTTGATAATGTTGAATGAGACAGATATTCACTTGAATCCTCAACCTTCAAATCATACACCATCTTGACAAACTGAACAAATGAGATAATCTGAGTGCAATAATCTGATCACGATCCTCAAACCCGCTCTGATACCATGTTAAGTTTATGTGAACAGATTAAATGCATAGAAAATAATTCAAAATCAGACAAAATAACACAGCATATACCCTGGGAAAACCCTCCTCTTGAGGGAGAAAAACCCAGCAACAAAGATCTCTCTTATATTTGATGTAACAGTGGCAATTTTACACATTACAATGAGGTCTAACACAAGACCGATATACAGCACCTGGCAATATGGAATGACAGATGACAACCTGCTAAATCACACCTGGCAATGACTGAACACAGATCTGGCAATGTTCGCTTTGTACTGGATGGTCTTCAATCTGTGCACTGGATGGTCTTCAATCCGTGTTAGCTCAACACTGTGTAATATTCACACTGAGTAAAGTCTTGGCGCTGAATGTGTTCGCCCTGTATCTTGAATTCGCACCTTGCTTATTAGATAAATTTGCACTTGAACATCAGATAAATTTGCACTCGATGAACTGATATATTCGCACTTGATGAACTGATATATTCGCACTTGATGTGAATAACCGAACTCTGCTAGATGGATTACAATGGACGAATCAAGGTGTATATATACAAATTAATGGAGAGACAAATCCTTTATGTCGACCTCTTAAGAAATCGCTTATCTTCTTAATGAAAGTCGGCTTTGAAATATATTAAATATCCTCTAATAAAGATCAATTCGAATTCTTTCATGTCGGCCATAATATGAAATGAGTATAAAACAAAACAATGAATATAAATTGAATAGCCAACGGCTATCATTCAATTTATGTCTCCACGAAAGAGCTGAGTTGGAAGGAACTACCGAAGCTGCTATAACATTAACAGAAGTTGGTCACCTCCTCTAGCTGTGTTGAACTGGCATCCTTCTATTGTGGGTTAAGAATCCCTTTGCTGCAGATTGACAAGTTCTTGACTGCAGGGGATTAGTGTTATTTCGAAGGCATATTTCATTATTAACAACTATAATTAATCATAAAATTCTATTAAATCCCATAGACATTCAAAGATCACACATTCATTCATTAATATAACATATCATCTTCAATGCTTCATAGATACTTAAAGTATATAAAAAGGTTAAGAAATGTCTTTGAAACTTAGCAGAAATGAGATTAAAAACAAGAAAATAAAGCAAGGAATTGGACATTATTAGGGCTCATCATTTCCCCCCCAACTTGCCTTCTAGCTTGTCCTTAAGTAACTTAGGGTCTCTGATTGTATTGCAATGCAACTTCCCTATAATCTATTGTACTAGTGACACCTTTACCCTACTTTAGGTAGAACCCTTTTTGATATGTTACTTTCTCCCATCTAGTCCACTCTATTGCCCCTATCTCCTCTCTTCTTCTTGTGCAATGTGGAATTGGAAACAAGAGAAGAGGAGGATGGAAAGTTAAAGGGAACCGAGTGATATTATTTTCAAGTGAGGCGGTGACATATTTGTGAGCTCTCTTACTTGTTGCCAAGTAGTTGAAGATTGAATGGTATTCCTTCTCTTTTAGCTCTGATGTTAATTCCTTCCATCTGTCCTGAGAGAAGTTAAGCGCTTCTCTCCCTATTCCTACTGCAAGTTCTTGAAACCTTTTACAGTCCTTCTCCCTACATTCAAGAATCTTTTTCTCTGCCCACCTTCTCTCTACCAAGTTAATCCATTCTTCAACCATCCCCCTAGGATCTTCTACTTTTGCTCTAATAAGAAAGGGAATTGACTTATCCCTTTCACTGTAGGCTTTGTGCAGCTATCCCCTCTGATGTTCATTCCTAATAAATGAGGCCATTACCCTAATTTGAACATCTCCCACAAACATAAGTGGGTTCCAAGCAGAGTCATAAGGAATGGCCAAATTATCCAAGTAAAACTCAAATAATTGGTCTTGCATGACTGGGGTGGATTGTTGGTATGCTTCCAAAAATAATGTAGGTGAGGATAGTGAAACTGAAAGATCGATGATTAGTTGACTAAAATGAAAACTTAAAAAAAATTCCTGCAAATATAGTGTGTAAACCCTAGCAGGTGGTTTGCATCTCAAGAGTTGGACTATTTTGTCAGCCATCTCTTCCATTTTTACTTTTAATTTCCTAATTTTTGTATCCTTCCTTTCAATTTCTCTAGTGTGGATTAACATTAATTTTGATTTTTCCTTGTCCCATTTCTTTTGTAATTGAGAAAACTCTAATTTATTCCACAACTCAATTATGAGGGTGACCACAATAGGGGTTGTAGGCATTCTTGGGGGTACATTTTGGTTCACAGGTTGTGGAGTTCTCTTGATCTCAAAAATGGCCAATTGTGCCAATTTCTCCAACCCTGATCCTTGCTGCTCAAAAGCATGTAGCCTTTTCTCTAATTCCCGAATCCTACTGTCCAATCCACTTTGCCTCTGTTGACATCATTTGAGTTGTTCTTCCAATTCTTTTATCCTGTGCAAGGCTTCTTGCAATTCCTATCTCATCTTTTCCTTTTGCAAACATTTCTTCCTCTTTTTCCAAGAATATCTCTTCATCAACCTCAGCAAGTGAAGCAAATCCCTCTTCAAAGGCTAGGGCTATTTTGTGGCTTATGCTTTTTCCTATCTGTAAACAAGTCTTCAAAGTCAGATTATGAGTTGCTACTCAGATACATATATTGCAATGTTTTAGACTGTCCTTGATCACTGGGTTCATTTTCCTTTTGGGAGTTTGTTTCAAACTCTACTACAGCGACCCTTTCTTTTTGAGGCTTAGGCTTCCTCTTTGCAAGGCCCTTCTTCTTGAGATAGTGTGATCACCTTTTGTGTTGTACTGACCTTTTCTGCCTCTTCTTGGGTGCAAAGGTGGAGGCCGCACTTTTTCTTTTCCATTGCTTAGGTTTAGAAGGGCTTTTGTTAGAGGTAGGAGTTTTTGATTCCTCCTACACTACGAGCTGCTCCCCTGAAGTTGCGGGTTGTGTCTCCTGTACCTTTGGCTTTGTTGGCTCACCAATGCTATGGGCAAGTGATGCAATGGGTGAAGAAGAGGGTGCATGTTCCTCTTTTGCAGCCGTAGAAAGCTCATTCTCTTGTCCCCTATTTATTTCCTCTACCCCAAGCCTCTCAAGAATATCATTAATGTTGTTGCAAGCTAAAAAGTCTTCCCAAGACACATTGGGGAATTGAATTCTAAGACTCCTTTTGATCAACAAGACGACTAACAATAGTGTGGCAAAGCAAATTGGTTCCTTTTCCTTTTCTATTCAAAAGACATCCTCTTCAAATAAATTATACAAGAAACTGGGCACATTCACCAGCCTTTGATGGTGTAGGTGACTTATGAGTTTAAAATGCACTGTATATAAAAGGGACTGCCTGCCATCACAGGTTAAATACTTAACTATATAAGAGGCAACAGAAGCCCATAACCAAGGCAAGGAAAGTCTTTTTGTACCTTGTGCAAAGGAGTCCAAATTCTCTCCTAGCAATGTGAAATAATTCCTTGTTGTGATTGCATGAGCTCTTACTGGGAATTCTTCTCCTGTTTTGGGCAACCCAGAAACTTCTGCCACTACTACTTCTAAGGCATCTATTCTCAACCCTCTAATTGTAGCCTCAGCATTCTGCAATGTGTTGGTGAATTGTTGTGTCATAACTTCATTGTACTATGTTAGACAGAGGAAATAATCTAACCATCCGACTTGCTGAAATATTGGTAGACATTGCTTGTCATCCAATATCAAGTTATGTCCTATCAGTTCTCTCCTAACAATGTCGCCTCCCATTTTGTAATTTTGTACCCTCTTTTAAGTAAATTATGCTTCAAAACATCCCTTAGTCTACTTAGTGCTTAGTGTACTTGTTACTTTTTTAATGTTGTTACTTTTTGTTTGTGAATTCTTGTAGCTTACGAAGGAAATTAAGGCTTGTATGCAGCTCTATTGAAGTTTTGAACTCATGAAATATGGATTGCAAAGCGTTGAAGATATTTGATATGATATAAATTTAATGTATTCATGATCGTTAAGTCTCAAGAAAATTAGTAGGATTGAATATTAATCATAGTTAATAACAAGAAAAGTACTTGAAACTGTGTCATGATGGAAAGGTGGTGCATGTGAGGTGAATTGAGCGTCATCATGCAACTACTTGGCATGGAATTTGAAATGATAGAAATAAATGGAGGTACTGCAGGCAAATGTGTTGTATTAAGAATTAACTGAATTGATGGCAAGTGTCCAAAAAGTTTGAATATTGGAAAGGAAAGTTGTGGTGAGTGCGGAATTATTAATGATGGAACGTGATGCTGCATGGAATGCATGGAGTGGAGTTGCTGCATGTTGGGATCACAAAGGTAATATGAAATGGCAAGTGCTAGTGGTTGCGAGTAGTTAACACTTTGGTTTTGCCACTGTTGGTTCCCACACCATTGTGGTGGCCATTGGTTTTGCAGGGGCTGCCACTGGGAATTGTAGTTTGATGCTTGGTATTGTTGTGGTGGCCACATCCCCTGCTGTGGAGCCCAATTATGTGATTGGGCCATTGGCCATGATTGATTTTGCATGCTATTCCAGGGTTGATTATTCCAATTAGAGAAGTTTGCATTACCCCTAGGAAAGGACATATTATGAGACAAGGGATCTTGAGGCATACTTGAGCAATGTAAAACACTTGTCCTTCCTCGTCCTCCAAGGTATGAAAGTTAGGTTTCTCTTGCTTCTCCACAGAAATGTTGGCAATCTTCTTGTAGTTACAGTTTACCCTCTTCTGGCAGCAGTGTGGACAGTATTCAGTGAGAGCAGCCTCTGCCTCCTGTTTCTTTTTTATGTGCAAGGTATCCAGTTGGGTAGCCGGATGACTTATTATGTCCATGTCGGACAAAAGGTTGCTTAATTCCACCCTGGAAACACCCATGGATGTTTTGGTGGAAGAGAAAACTCTAGTACCCCTGGTCTTCCTCATAGATGACCTGGAATAATTTCTACATACCTAACATATTTCATCAAAAGGCAATTGAGAAATATCCTTGCTCCTGTGAGATTTAAGGCATCCATGCAGTCTTCATTTACTCCTTGCAAAAATCTAGCTTTAATGACTCCAGAGAGAGCCTATTCTTGTGTGACTTCTTCAAGAAGAATTGAAACCTTTCTACATAATCTTCAAGTGGTTCTTCTTCCTTTTGTGACACCCTGAAGATGTCATTTCATTTCATGTCTACTCCACAACAATAATCCTTGTACTTTTGCAAGAATTTTTCTTTCATTGATTCCCAATTTGGTACTACATTCCTTCCTAGCTCCATGAACCACCACAAAGCAACATCTTTAAAGGTAGCTACAAAGAGTTTTAATCTATGGGCATTTGTGGTGTAATCATAACTTCTGCATAGAACGTCAAACTTGAACAGGAATGTGTCTGGATCTTCTGTGATCAATCCATAGAAGTCGGGCAAGGCCGAGGGGGGTATATTCTTGAGGGTTGTTGCCCATTCCTGATTCATAATTGGAAACTCGAATGTAACATGCTCTACTGGATTGTCCATCACTTCCTCTGTCATAATGTTAAGATGCCTTGTGGGAGCTCTCCCTTGGTCTAGAGTAGGTACTGGTGTTAGCGGTAGTTCTATATCGTTGATTCCCTCAATTGGTCCTTCGCTTATACCAGTATCTTCAAATTCTTCTTGATTTGAGGGGAGAAACCTTCCCAAAGCATCTCTTTGCCTCCGCATACAATAGTATTTTGAGCTTTAGATAGCTTCTCCTGCACACTTTTAGTGATTAGTTTGGGGTCGAATTCAAAAATGTATAGTAATCCTAATTGTTGTAATTGAAAACTTCCTACTTTATGAAAGGAATGAAAATGAATTAAAACATAATTAGGAATTATGAACTTAACACCATCCTCGGCAAGGGCGCCAAAAATGTAGAGCTTCCCCTGATGTCTAATTAACTAATGTATACAGAATACATACGACTTCAAGGACCTTCATATCCTAGATTAAGCAGTTCATCGTTTAAAAGGAGGCTTCATTAAATTGTCAACCAGGGAATCATAAACAAAGTTGGAAAACTCGGACTCGGCAGCCCAAAATAGGACTCAAACTCCGGACTCGGCACGAACTCGGCAAAAAACTTGACTAGGACTTGGCAAAAAAAACCATAGTTTTACAAAAAAGAAAAGAAAATAATGCATTTAGAGAACATAAGAGCCTAATTTGATTATCAATTTATCATAATTCAAAGATTACACAAAAAATGGAGTAAAATGAAAGAAAAAAACAAAAAAAGAGGTTTTAAAACCTCATTCTTCACTCACAATCACTGGCAATAATCCAGGCACGGGACTTGGGAGTCCGAGCCCAAGACTTGCGCAAGTCCCTCGGATGGACTCAGAAGTTCGATGGGACTCTCCCGGACTCGACTCCCAACTCGCGAGTCCGCCAAGTCCGTGGCGAGTCCAGGCGAGTTTTCTATCTATGATAATAAACTTAAGATGATGTTGGCACTATATATGTGGTTGAGAATCCTAGACTTTCTTAATCGACTAAGTATAGGTAATTGAACAAGAGTAAATTCATCTAAAAGCTTCCTAACGCAAAATAACTCCTATTTAGAGAACAAGGTAAGCAAATACTAGCTACTCTAAATGACCTTAGTAATTGCTACGGGTACTTATCTTTCACAAATTGTAACTAGTGACTTTCTATGCTACAACATGACCTATTCCAACTAATTACTTAATAGCATTGAACAAAATGTAAATTAGAAACTTCAATTCAGAAATTATAATATAGCATTCAACGTGAAGTAAACTAGAAACTATAATTCAGAAAATACAATTCTTAATCTAACTAACCATCTAAGCTAACGTGGATTACGCAGTACCTCAAGTGGCCCTTGCTTGAGCTGCTGCAATCCACAATGTCTCCCTTCAAATACTAACTCGAAAAATCATGCAACTAAAGTATCCTTCTTTATTGTAATCCGAACATACACTGAGCTTTAGAACAGAGTATAACAAGTCTGATATCCAATCTAATTTTATGCAAAAATCTAGCTAGCTAGCTGGTCTGTGAGAGTCTTGTCATTCAAAAACTATAAACAAACTATGAGCAACTGTCAACTCCTCCAAGAAAGCAAGAAGAGGACTAGGTCTTTAACTTAACAAAAATATAAAGGCAGGTGGAAGTAGAAGTGTGGGAATCCAATAAGGACTCTACAGCAATCAAGAAGACCGTTATAACAGAAACGTGCTTAACAGGACAAAGCTGTAATGCAAGCCACTAATCATTGTTAGAACAGGTCTCTTCTTCCTCCCACAATTTATTGAAGGGATGGAATGACACATGGATATTCGTGTCCACATCCTTGGGCCATCGTCTGCATCGTCTTCTGGAATATGCATGTGCTGAAGTTGGTTGCCTCCTATAGCTGTGTTGAACCTGCATCTTTCTGCTGCAGGTTGGCAGGTTCTTGACTGCAGGGGGTTAGTCTTATTCCGAAGGCATTTTTCATTATTAACAACTATAATTAATCATAAAATTCTACTAAATCCCATAGACATTCAAAGATCACACATTCATTCAATAATATAACATATCATCTCCAATGCTTCTTAGATACTTAAAAGTATATATAAAGGTTTAGAAATGTCTTTGAAACTTAGCAGAAATGAGATAAAAAGAATGAAAATAAAGCAAGGAACTGGACACTATTAGAACTCAACATTTCCTTCACTGATCATTGAAGTAAGTATATGCAAGCAAACAGCTCAAGTGAGAGCTCCAACCTAGTCTACAAGCAAATTCCAAAAACAAAAGAAACGGCACCAAATGCATTGGAAGAATTCAAAAGGTCCAAGAACATATTGGTTATGGGGCAAGCACGAAATGGTACAGCAATTTTCAGGGAAGTAAGGATTGACACTACTAGAGATGATGAGAGGAATCCCAACATGAGAAGATTGAATTGTTGATTACTATCTTTTCATTTTTAAAGCTTTTGGGGACCCAAAAGCATTCGGGTGTGTGTGTGTTCCATAAATGGATCTGGTTCATCACCAAGATCAGTTGTTTGAGTTCAGTGACTGTTTTGGAATGGATCTGGTTCATCACCAAGATCAGTTGTTTGAGTTGAGTGACTGTTTTGGCCTCACAAATCCAATTGTCTTGCAGGGTCAAAAACGGTTCTTTGGTGGCACCCAAAGCTGAATATTTTTACATACCCAAATTCCTTTCAAAAAATTATGTACTTACCAAATAAGCAGCAACTTGCTTTGAGTCTGTATGCAAAAGTATGACTTCTAGAAGATGGAGAACAAGATGGGCATTGAAGGGGTGGTTCTGTAACTGTAATGTGGTGGTTACAAAACTGCCAGTTCCATAGAAGGTGGTTTCATGACTGCCAGGTTGGTTTTGAAACTACCAGTCTAATGAATGGGCCAATTTCGTTATGGACAAGCAGACAAGTAAAAATAATGTGGAGAGAGAACATTGATTCAACCCGTAGACCTCTCTATCTAAAACAGCAACGCTCCATAATAGTCATTTAGTTGTTTTGACTCCATTTACTGGCTTGTGGTGAGCAGTTTTAAATTTGCTCGCTGAACATGCTATGCTGATGTGAAATTGATTCAACCAAATCTGCTGTAAATGACTTATTAGGAAATCCTTCGCTTCTTTAAGTTTTTTGCTTTTTGCCTTAGTTGACATCTTGTTAGAGTGTAATATCGATAGGTCCTGTTGACTATTGCCTATCCAGCCCCCAGAATGCACATTTGGTCATATTAAATAATTATTTGAAAATCAGAATACAACAGATTTTTAATTTTCAATTAATTAATAAACATGACCAAATGTGCATTCTGGGGACTGCATAGACGTTTCCGGCCCTGTTGTGTAGCTATTTACTCTATATGATTAAGAATATTTACTAGCTTTTCAATAGGAAAAACAAGCTACTCTCAGAGACAAACTCTCTCCGATTTAGTTAATAGTCACAAATATACTGGATTGTGGTTTTGCGTATAGCAACCATGAAGAAATGCAAAATACATATCACAATAACTGAGTTAAAAGTCACCCGCTTAGTAGGAAAATTTTGAGATTGTTCAGAAAAAGTAAAGAAAGAAGTTAACTTCAGGAACCTTAGCTGTAATAAAACTTAAGAAAATTTTAATCTGCTATTAAAAAATAATTATTTATTGACTCTTACCTTTAGAATTTAGTTGTTTCATTTTGGAGAGAGCTAATCAAAAATTCTCTCCCCTGTTGCGAACACTAAGAATATGACAGCACTGAAAATGCAAAGATATGCTGGAATACAAAAGATCTGGGTCCAACTGTTTGGATTTGAGAGATCCATATTGGCAGCTTTGGCCGACTCAAGAATTTGACCTGTCCAACCCACACCAACTATTCCGGCCAGCGTGCCAGCTGTATTAGAAATTCCCATTACTATACCTGCATAGCGAGGAGCAACATCCAGGTGGTTAACAGCAAAACCTGCTCTTCCAAGTGCTAGAAAGCCAAGGGACACAGAGGAACAAAGCACTGCTCCCCAGGAAGTTCTCAAGGTAGGCATAATCACCAAAGCAAACGCGGCAACAAGAAAACCTCCAGTGTTGAGCCATTTCCTCGTATTTGTCACGGACATTATCCTTTTCGTGATCAGGTAATCAGCTATCACTCCACCTATATTGGAGAACACAAACATATTCAAATAGGGGAGCATTTTTGAAGAACCCATTTTCTGAAGGCTCAGATGCAGACCCATTTCAAAATATGTTGGCAGCCAGTTCATCAAAACATAAAGCGCGTAATGGAATGTAAAATTGTTGACAACAATGGCCCAAATAGGCAGGCTAAACATTAGATTTTTCCAAGGAATGGAAGCACGGCTTCTCTCTGTAGTCATAGTGTCAATCACGAGACCATTTTTGTGTTCTTTGTCTCGAGTAAGTGGCAGCAAACCCTTACTATTGGCATATGTAGTAGATTGACCAAAGCCAGCAGAGACGGCTTTTGAACGATCTGAGCGTGGGGGATCAGTGGCACACATAAACCAAATAAATGCCCAGGTGCCACCCATGGCTGCCTCTGCTAAAAAAACTGCCCGAGGTCCACTGAATTGGACAATGCCAGGCAGAAGAAGCATCCCTGCAGCGGCTCCAAAATACATGCCCGATGTAGTAAGGGACACAGATCGTGACCTTTCATGAGGTGGAACCCATTGAGCCAAAACATTATGAATCGAAGGAAAAATGAAACCTTGTGCCACACCAACAAGGAGGCGAGCAATTACCATTGCTTTAACGCTCCCAGGGTCCAGGGGCACCACTGCGGTTGTCAAAGACCACATTACAAACGAAAAAAGAAGAACGCGTCTGCCCCCTATTCTCTGTGCAACCCAACCTCCAGGAATCTGTGATAGGGCGTAGCCATAAAAGAAAGTAGATAGAATTAAGCCCTTTGTTGATTGGCTTATACCAGCTGCATCTGCTGCTGCTGTGTATGCGATGGAGAAGCCCACTCTTTCAATGTAGCACACGCAGGTACACACAAATGTCAATGCAACAATGACATGGCGTGTAGCGACGCTTCTCCCCATTGCTGTGCAACCACTTTTGACAATTTAAAACATTACCTAGTCCTAGTATGCATGTTTGTCCGCTTCTCTTCACTGGTACATCTACATGCTGCGGCGCCTGGATCTGGATTGTCCAGAGGCACTCTCAAGAAACAAGCCTTACGCTCCTTTGCTCCCGGCAATCCCCTACATGCTTAGGTAGCCTCCGTTGAAAAAGCTATCCCATTCATACATTTAGCTTCTTTGAATACTTAAGTCTATTGTTATCGCTTTTTAACAGGTCCTAGTCAACTCTTCCCTGTATAGATCCTATAATCGTTGCAGAAACAATTTTAGTACGCACAATTTTCTAGGTAGGTTCGATTTAATGATAAAGGCAAATTTTATAAGCTTATAAAAAAGAAATTTAAATACATGCTATTAATAAGTTTGATTTTGGATTTGGTCATAGCTTAGTAGATTAGGGGAGAGGACCGAGTAGTTGTGCACCTAACTTCGCGTTCCTCTAAATTCTACTTGGAAATTTCAAATCACTCCAATTTTTTTACAGCAGCTTACTTGGCAAGTCCCCTGCTTATAACAAAAGTTTCGGGGCCACATCATCAAATATGATGCCACATCAGCATGCTTTTTGTCAAGGTGTCCAAAAAGGCACCGTCTAAACCCCTTACCAATACTTGTGCATTCACATCACCAGTAGTTGAGCGCTGATGTGGCATCACATGATTGGTTGCTTTTTAGATCAAAAGAATACATTTTGTTTAATTATGGGTAGTAAAGTCACAACTATTGGCATTATATAAACAACTATTGACATTATATAAACAACTATTGGGCATTATATTAACAAAAACATTCTCAACTATTGAAACATGCTCAACTATTGGGTCCTCTCCCCTAGTTAGTGTTGCTCAAAGAGGTTGAGGCAGTGTAAGAAGTTAAACCTTTGAAAGCAAAATTTAAAAGAATGGAGAATACTTCAATGTTATTATTCATGATTTTTTGGACACGATTTTCAATGCTAATGGTAAGTTGTGGAAGATGTAGAGGAAGGTTGTCAATTATGAGTTCAACACTAAGTCTCTTAGAAATTTTATAGCATGGAAATGGTGCAATCAAAATTTTTAAAGCGAGTCATACTTGTCCTCTCCAAGGCCTACAATAAAGGAGTCTCCATAGACTTGCGAGATGTTTCTTAGAGATTTGCCTCTAATAATATTTGCATAGTTGCCTTCAAGGCAAATCTTGCTTATATGCATCCCTCTCTCCCACAACTACCTCTTGCCAAAGATCTTAGGGATGTAATAGAATTAAGATTAATGAGACTCCTATACAATATGTCCTTTCTCTAGAGGATTGAGTGTACCCTTAACCTCAATTCAAAAACATAGTCATGTGAGGTGATTGCTATGGTGGATAATTTTTCTTTGAATGTCATTCTCTATAAGAAAGGAGATTGTTGAGAGTTAAATTAAGGGAAATGATTCCTTTATAAATGGTCACATTCCAAATTGATGATAGTAACTAACAAATTTGAAATAGACAATGTGTGCTTTTAGATATGTACTAAAAATATATTATTTAAATATATTTAAAATATCATTTTATTTCATGGACGAAGATGTAGGAAAATATCACCATCCTCTTTTCGTAGTAGATTTTTATTTATATGCTCCAAAAAAAAAATTGAATATTTAGAATCTAATCAAATAAAAAAAGTTTATAAACATGAATATGAGATCATCATTTGTGACTTGATAGCCATGGAAGCTTCAAATGCTTTAAACCAACATTTTTTAATGTCTCTTTCTTTTTATATAGAACGAAGAGTGAGGAGAGAGAACAAATTTATATTGATTAGATTACATGGACAAATACTTGGGTGCTTTTGGCAAAGCCTAACTGGATCACATCCTCATCATGTCTTTGCAATCAACTTTTGATTTCATACATACTCTAGTTACAATATTTACAAATCAACAAAATGTCACTTTTAGAACTCACTGCATATGTGCAAGTTATAATGTATACTTGTAAAAATTCACACAATTTTCTTGTCCATTTCACAACTATCTTAAAATGAAGATTTTTAGTATTTTAGAATGTGATTTGCACTTTAAGATGATATCAAATTCACATGAAAAAATAGAGACATATAGAGTGACATATTAGGAGCACAAAAATTTGTAACTTTTATGTGTAGTTTGTGAAGAATTGGAGTTCTCAACATTACCTATCAACTTTGTTCATTCTTTCTTTTTACTAAAAGAAATATTATGTATGACTTTCTAAATTTATATTGTAAGCATGCAATTTAAATTTTTTCAAGTAAAGATAAATTATGTGTTCTACACGATTTAGAATTGATAAAGTTTTTAAGATGCTTAAGTACACAATATGTTGAAAATTATTACAAACTTTTGAAAAGCATCTTGGGAATATTGTCCCATAAAACCCAATTTATGTTAATTTTTGCATGTTTGTAAGTGAGTGTATAGTTAATAATGATATAAATGAATAATATTCATGCCACTTCTTAAAATTACCATTGAGAATTTATAAGTAATCCTTTATTCTTTTGAATGTGAATAGGAAAATCTTGTGTCATATAAGTTAAGATCAAGAATATATAACTAGCTATGTCAAGTTGCATTGAAATATATACAGATCAACCTATAACATTGGAATCCCTATCACTAATTGGATCAAGGAGAAATTAGAATTGTTACAATTCTTGCATAGTCTACATGTGGATACAAAGAGAATTTTTAAACATTGTTCATGTCTTGTCATGTTTCACAATTATTCCTTATAAAGACACTAAAATGTTTGTCTTTTTGTTGGGGTGAGCTTCTATTGTACTTACCTTTTTACAGCATTTTAGAAGAAATTGGATCATGTAGGCACTTAGGGATTGTCACCCATTGGGAGGGAATGGTAGCATGCATGACATGTTGATCGCACAACTCCAGAGTCAATTAACAATGATGATTAACTTATGTTTGATGGATCAAAAAAGAGAACACCATGATACAAATGAGTTGTGGTTCCTATCATGCCTAGATCTTCTTGGACACTAAAATTGATAATACAATGGGTTGCCAATATAACTGCCCCTTCTTGAATCTAGAGAATTCTATTACAATCATTGACTATAATTTTTTAACAAAATAGGTCAAACAAATTGAAACCAACTCATGTATCACAAAGGACAAGCTTTCCCTCAATCAACAAAATGATTTCCACAATATTTTGATCATTCTTCTCACATAGGAATGCAATCACCACTTTGAATTATTATACAAGGTATCTTAGGAATAATGAAATCGTACTTGCTTAATAATATCAAGATAACACTCAAAAAAGGTACCCCACTAAAAACACTCTTTCTCTTGCTCACCTCGACAATTATGGCTACTTTCAACATCAATACATTAACCATTCATTCAACACTTCACATACCATTCAAAGACATGAACCCTCTTCAAATTCAAACTCTATCAACTTTCCCAAAAATTATGTATTTCATTCATTACATTTTAACTTATTAAATGAGTTTCTTTGGACCAAGGTTGTTACAACTTATTGACAACAAGTTGTGTACTTGGAATTCCCATATCACAATCAAAGTTCATTCAATGGTCATTCTATTATGCTTGTTGGTGACCCAAGATAATTATCACCAATATGAGACATGAAGATGAACTTTCCCAAATCAATATTTGTAACCTTCTTAAAAATATAAGGAATGCAGAGACAACACAAATAGATTGGTAAACCTCACATCATGTACCAATACTAGCCTTTCTAAAAATGAATAATATATGTTATTGTCATCAATGTATTTGTTTGCAACAAATGATTTGGTTGCAATATATTAAAAAATATTAAATTTATTGGTCATACTAGTAACACTCTTCATTGTTGAGCAAAAAAAGGGGCATTATCAAATTCAATTTCAAATGGTGAACAAATAGAGACAATGGTGGTGTTGTGCATTGGACAATAGGTTATGTAAAACATAAATTTGTAGTTTATAGTTGGAATAGTCAATAGTGTGCTCTATGAAGCCATACCTCCTCCTCTATTCACATCTTATTCTAATATTTTTTTTGCATAAAACACTCTTGGATGTGCTATTACCCTATGTTATTATGATTGATTATATGGGCATTTATACTATATTAGATTAGTAGTTAATTATCTATTATGATAAAAATTGGTTAACTAGTGAATATGGACTTGTTTATGTTATCTTTATTTTAGTATAGAATTCATGTTTACCTTGTCGCTTTGGATTCATTTTTAAATGGACTAATTATGCAATGATGAATCCTAATGTAATTAGATAAGTGTTATGTGTTTATGCTATCATGTGTAAATGTGATTTTGTTAGTGGACTAAAATTATCATTAGATTTTAATGGGATCACGATAATTTTATTTAATTATGATGTATATATAGTATATTAATTGATTTTATTGTAAATGGTGTTTTGGCTTTTATGTTGGATATATTGGTGTTTATGTTCAATTATGCAAGTTAAGTTTCATGACCAATGAAAAATTGTGGAGGATATCAAGAAACCACTATTGTGATTTCTCAATATACCTAAGACTTATTCTAATAGGGGATTAAATTTTTATTATGTAAATGTTTTGTGTATTATTGGTTAACAAGTTTGTCACTTCAATTATTACCTTGAAAAGTAATCTTGAATCACCTAGCAGACAAAAAAAAATGTACCAATAGTTATATAGATCGATATTGGGTTAGTGCAAAGCAGTGATAACTTTAAGAAAACCCTCTAAAAAAAAGATATAAAATCCTAGCGAATTGTTCATTTTTTTTGGAAAAATATTAATTTCTATTGGCAAATCCTTCATTTTTTATAAAAAAAATATTAATTTTATTGGCGAATTTTTGTACATCACTAAAATTTTGTAGAAAATATTGGCAAATCTTGGAAAATAATAGGAAAAAGAATAAATTATGATGGTGAATCCTTCCAATATAAAAACAATTCTTATGGAAAAGTAGGGGCCCAAGGGTGGGAATTATTAATGGGTTTAAGGGTAGACTATAATATTTACTTGTCACCATTGATTTAAAATATAATCTAATGGACCTCGTTGTATTCCACAAGGTAAAATGTACCCATAATATGTAATTTTCATTGGTCCCTAAATTGCTTTAGGATCATTAATCTTCTAAGATGAACAATCCAAAAGAAATTTTGGACCCCATGAGCAATATAGATTGTAAGTACATTTTACCTTGCATAATACGATGAGGTCCATTAGATTATATTGTAGATAAGTGGTGAAAACTAAATATTGGAAATATGGCCCTAAAGAAACTAATAATTATGATATACAATTGGTGAATTAATATAGATTTCTACTATAACTTATAAAATTTAAGCGAATATGATCTAATCATGTATCGAATATTGTGGTGAATTTTTGAGTTAATTTTTTTATAAAATAATTTTTTTGGCAATTTAAATAGGACTAAAATATTTTTTTGTAAAAATGCGGCGATTCAGGTTGCATTACATCTCAAACTATTAGCCAATTTTTTATTCCCAAATTTCAACTATTACCCAATTGGAAAATATTAGCCATTAAAAAAATCAATAGTGCAAAGGAAAAAACTAAATAAAAAATCATTATAGAAACCCTAGTTGTAGATGCATGAATACCAACTAGAGTTTCACAAATTTATACAAACACAAAGAGGGGTTCATCATAAAATTAGAATACACATTATGAGATTTATATGATGAATGGAAATAATAATAAGTATTATGTTGTGACTAATGGGCCTAGTCAATAGCTAGTTTCCTTCCATTTATTTCATATCTTTTAACATTTTAAGTTGCTTATTTCACAAACATTCCAAAAACTTATATATCTTTTATGCATCGTAAACCACAATTTGATATGTGGAAATATAATTATGATATGATGATATGTACATGGATAAATGTGTGAATGTTCATGAAATTTAGTATGAATTTGTGTTTGATTTATGGTTGTTAATGATGTGTATACTTTAGATAAAACTAACCTCTTGCAACCAAAAGAATTGTAACAGCAGCAATTGGATTAACCAACCCACAACCAAACTATTCCTGGTAGATTGTAGGGGATAGTCCACAATGTTGAAAATGTTATAGTTATAGGAAATGATGGAAGCAAACATTAAAGTGGTCAATTGTGAGTCACCAAATCATCCAATAAGCTAACAGAAGGAAGAAGAAGTATGTATTGATAAGGAAGCCAATGTGATAGTCTTCACAGAGCACGTCTCTTTCAAACTGTTAAGGAAGAGTTTTAATTCTAGTTCTCTTCTTTTATCTTTTTCAATTATGGTTTCAGTTTCCAAGACTAGTCCTCTCCCTATTCTTGAGGGAGAGTGTGTTGACTCTCAGTTGTTTGTGATTTGTCCTTGATGACAAAACTAGTTCTTATAATGGTGTTCTTTGTTTGACATTAACAAGCTACATGACGTGTAGATTGGTTTCGAGGATGCTAATTGGTTGTTTGGCAATTGGTTCATTGATAAGATGCAAGATGCATTGATTGTTAGGTTGATTGGTTCCCATGATATGCAGATGGTGTATTCAGTTGCTCATGCTCGGTTTGTCTTTGAATGATATGTATCTCTGACATGTGTTGTGTCAGTGACATCTTGGTAACACTGTGACAAAACCCCCTGGTTTGAATAATACATGCACACGGTTTATACAGTAGGGATGGTCTAATCCTGGTGGCATATGATTTGGTTTAGTTTATATCATGATTTCCTTGGCTTTGTCTACATCATTTTGATGGGCTCTTGATGCATATTTGTATTGACAGTGTTTATTTTTCAAGGTGGTACAAGTCATATTTTACATGATGACATGTGTTCTTGATGTTGGCAATGATTGATGTCAAAATCACTTGATGTTGGCAATGATACTTTGTGGAACCTTTTGTGGACATGAGTTACAAGAGATTCATGACTACTCATTTTCATATTTCAGATTGATGCTACTTCACTTTTAGGATATCCATGATGGTTCAGTTGTTTGATCTACTCTACATGATATTCTTTTAGTGTTTTGATTATGTTGGACTGAAAATTTTGATAAGGAATTGGACAGGGTATTTAGGTTGATCATGGCACAGGTTATTTGATCATATTTTGATTGAGCATTTGTAGGTTCATTTTGCCAAAAAAATTAGTGCTTTAGGTGACAAAGCATTCAAAACAAGGCATGCATTTGCTTCAGGGTATATATATTTTGTTTCAAGTATATATGGCTTATCATCATTACAAGTCTCAGGTTGATCACTTTCAGATTGTGGTATATTCAACTTGATCTTTTGCAAGTTGTTTTCACATGATATATGAACGACATGTTTCATGTTTGCACAAATATATTCAAGTTTATGAAAGGCATAGGAATGCATATTACAAGTTTTAAACTTGCATATATATTATCTTCATTGATATTTAGTGTGCAAATATTGTGCTTCTAAGCAACTTGAATAATCACATTGTATGTGACATCGGCATTAGAGAAGTATATTCAAATTGAAAGTCACATAGTAGTTGCTAAGTTATCGACAGCATCATCTAAAGGCTTATATTTGGTTTTAATTGGAAGGTGAATGACTTTGATTAAAGTCATATGGAAATATGTTTTGATGGTATTGTTGTTTCAGTTTTAAATGATAAGTCACAATATACATGTGACTAACATCGATAACAGCTATTATGATTATTTTTATCGACAGGGATATCATTTGGCATAAGTGATGTTATGTTTATTTATCAACAAGTTTAGCAGGGATATTATTGTGGACTTCAAAATGATTATGTTGGATAAAGTCGACGTGGACAGCAAATTCTAGGTCATTATGAAGCTCGGATTTTAAATGATTATATACTTTTGAAAAGTCTTTGAAGGATTTGAAGGAATTGTAAAGCAGAATTGTTATTGTTTCATTATGTAAACTTGTGAAACCCTAGCCGCCACCGTGGAATTGTGATTGTAGATTTATGGTAAAAAATACTTAACTGAGGAAGTTGAAAATAGGTAGAGCTTACTGATGGAAGACTTCAGCTGGATAGTTTTGGAATGGTTCTTCTGGTATTTGTTTATTTTCATTCCTCCTTAAACGGGTATTAAAGTTAACACTATTTACGGGCTTTGATCATTTTTGTTAAGGTAATAACAATGAAGATTCGGTGGTTAATGTTATTCGAAACCCTCGATTATTCCTTAACAACCAGATAAAGGGTTAATGCATTTAGTTGAAGAAATCAATTATTTCACTCTAGAAATTTCAATGAAGTTACATGAGAACATATATGTATTAAATAGAGGTTGTTTATTTTTTTGTTGGTTATAATTTTTAAGAAGATTAGTGCACAAATTATGCCATTAATTTTTTTGTAAACATGATGCAGAATGTTTAACTAGTATATCTTGTATTTAAGAGATTCAAAAATGTATCTTTAGGATATTTGATGTATTAGTATAAAAGAAGTGTGTGGGTTGAATTGAAACAAAGAAACCCTCTGATATTTTATTATTCTAATTTTTGTAGAAGGGGTTGGTGCTCCTTGGAATGGGTGTCCCTAAATTTGTAAGGGGTTGGTGCTCCTTGGAATGGGTATTCCTAAATTTCTAAGGGGTTGGTGCTCCTAGAGTGGGTGCTCTAAAGTCTTCCTATAAGGCATTGTAAACAGTGGTTTTATTTAAGCCAGTAAGGCATCATTTTGGAATGGTTTTTCTACCCCAAAAGGGTTTTCCACTCGTCAAATTCATGGTCTTATAGTGTCATTGCTTTGTTATGATAATTTTGCTAGATTGTGATGTTTGTCCTTGTCAGTTCATAGATGAATGATTGTCTTTTCATTTCTGCAAATGTTTATACTAAAGTTGTCTTGTTAATGTTATGAACTTTCATTCAAGTGAAAGAACAAATAGTTCATTTAAGTCTATCCATACCAATGTCTTATTCATATGTTTAGTTGATACAAAAGTCAAGTCTGCTTCACAAACTGTCATCTGTTTTCTTGGTTTAAAAGTGAACACAAATCCTTGCTCTTTACAAAAAAAATTGTGGCTTTCATAAATCATTAATTCAGCCCTCCCTCTCAGTGATTTCAATCTTCCAACAATTGGTATCAGAGCATAGGGTCCTCATATAGGTCTAATCAACCTAGGATTGATTATGGTCTTGGAATTTTGTCAAATATGTCACAAGTTCAAGAAGGTATTTATGTCTGATGGCACAGTCTATGTGTTTTATGGAAACATATCTAATTTTGATTGATATTGGTGTAAAGAGCTAGACCCTTGCATAAGCGTTACCAAATTAAGGGATTTCTGGTAAGTGAAGTGCTATGGGTAAGTGAAAAAGAAACAAAATTCAAAAGAAAACCACTAGTGTCAAGTGTAGTGAAGTATTGTCTCAAGCAAAGTCTTTGCCAGTTGACTCTATAAGTGTTAATAAGGAAAATCTTGTAGAAGAAAATATGTCTAATATAGAACTTGATGAATTTGTGGTGGACATGAATGATTCAAATATTGAAGGAGAAATTGATCTTGAGGCAGAACTTATTTCTACACTTGATGAGATTAAGAGTCTTAGAAAGGTGAACAAGGAAGTAAGATCTCAGTTAGAGAAAAAGGAAGAAGATTGCAAAAAGTTAGAAACTAAAATTATCTCTTTGAAAGAAAAACTTGAAAAATCAAATGAGTCAGTTATTTGGCTAAGAGTTGAAAATGAAGAAAGTAAGAGAATGACTAGGTCCAATTTAGAAGCCAGAGCAGTTGAGTGCCAAAAGTTAGAAAGTGAAATAGTTGTTCTAAGGAAAGATCTTGAAGTGTAAAGATTCAATTACAGAAAAATCAAAATTTTGATCAAAGTACCAACAAGTTGAATGAAATGCTAGGAAAGCAAAAACAACATAAAGATCCTACTAGTTTAGGATATGAGATAGGGAAAACTTCTTCAAATGAAAAGGAGTCAAAACATGAGACAGTCTTTATATCTGTAGATGGAAAAATTCATAATTTTAAAGCTAGACAAACTCCTAGAAAGAAAGTAGACTTGAGTTATCATTTTGTTGCTCTCAAGGAAGACAAGAAGAAAGCAGAAGATAAAGTTGTTGATGTTGGAAGAAAGGGAACAGATAGATTCTCAAGACCTCTACATTCCAAGCAATATCAGTCAATGAGGTACAAATATACTCATTTTCAAGGTTATTATTATATTTGTAACACTTATGGTCATAAGGCTGCATCTTGTAAGTTTGGTGATAAAAGGTGGTTTAGTTTTTCAAGAAGCAACTCTTTTATTTCAAGGAATCAAATGTGTTTCAATTGTCAATAATTTTGGTCATAAAGTTGCACATTGTAGAAGGTCTGCAAAGTCTGTTAAGAAACGTGTAGATAAGAATATAAGATGTTTTAAATGTAAGCATCTTGGGCATATAGCAGACTTTTGTAGAAGCAATGTTGAAAGACTACTTAGGGATCAAGACAAAAAGAAAGGATCACACATGGTTTGGAGAAGAAAGCATAATCAATTTGGTGATAATATTTCTTACCCCCTATGAGGTTCAACAGGTTTGTTGACGAGTGCTTTTCAAAATGAGTTAATACTTGACTAATTGAGTACATGAATTTTTCAAAGGTGGAATTTAGTGTTTGTAATGTTCATTATGCTTAAGGAACACAGATGCCAAGATTGATTAATAGGTTGCATGATCAGGTTGTATCCTCCTTTTCACATTCTATATACACTTATGGTGGTTGAGCTAAAATGATCTATGGCTTTCATATGTCAGGAGTAAGGTTGAATGTCATCTTTTTTATCCTTATGAAAAAGAGAACTTTCTGACTAGTATCATGATGAGTCTATGATAGTTTTCTGGTAGTCTTTCCAAACAAAGGGATAGTCATTAGTCATATGGATAATCACTGAGTGCTGGATAGATAGATGTAATGAAGTCATGTACAGTTTCCTATTCATCTATGACAGTGTATTTTAAAATCATGTGATGCTCATACTTTTCGTAATACAATGACATGTTTGGTTTGATAGTAGTGAGTCAGTGACAATTGTATGCATCTTGAACTTTGACAGTTGTTGAATGCAATTTAAGTGAACAAGACTTGGTATGGTCTAGTGGTCTTGATAAGTTCAAGGCTCATAAGTGACAGTGGTTTGCCAAGCTTTCTTGATAACAATCTACTCTCTATGGAACCTTGACTGCTAAATGGACAAAGTATCTCTAGTTTTTGTGTTATAGTCAAACAATTGTTTTGGTGGCAGTTTGATGACTGTAGTCTTCATTCTTTTGGAATTCTTGATCTTGCAAGCATAGGATGTAAGACAATAGTAAATGAGTGGATGCATTAAATTTGAAGGAGCTTTGATATTGCTACAAATCAAATGTGTGTGTGGCTTTGGAATCAATGCATAATAGATGATATCTGATCTTTTCTTTTCACTTGCTGAGTATTTTTGGGACATATGTCAGTGTCACAGAGTTATGATGCTTCAGAATAGTGACTTTGGTCTACAAAAATAGTGATTTACAAAGAAAATGTTTTGGCATTGACTTAATTGGGTCAGTGGATATTTTGCTGCCTAGTGTCAGTGGTCCTATCTAGTAGCCTTTTTGGCATAATTACCAACAGATGAGAAGGGGTTAGTTATTGGATGTGGTCTTAATGACGATCTATTGAATTTTATAGTTGTATACACAGTGAATATGGCATCTTTAGTTCATCTTTTTAACAATAACACTAAGAACAGTCTATTGGCAAAGTGTGACCTTTATATTGTTAAGATTGTTTGATATTGCTCATGGATAACAAATTTCTCTTGCAATAAATTCTAAAAGAACCAATAGATTATTTGCCATAGTAGTAGTAGGACAGTGAAGATCATAGATTTAGAGATACAGGGCAGTTAGACAATGGATTTCTAGATCACTAGTATGCAGTGGAAAGTGATTTGTTACTGTTTGTCATTGGTGTGCAGAGGTACTCTAGTGGTATTTTTGGTGGTAAAGATCTCTCTTGGTGGTACTTCAATTTTTTAATCTTCATGAGTGTGATTTGTTACTGTGTGTCATTGATCAGATTAGATAACTTGCACATCTGCAATAAAGTTTGCATATGGGATGGTGAATTGCTAGTGTGCCCATTTGGATTATTTGACAGTGCTCTTATCTTCCTAGTTTTCTTGCTTTGCGACAATGTGTAATGACAGTGTTGTTTGTGAAAAGGAATGATGAATTGCGGTTCAATGTTAACTGGAACAATCAATGTGGTCCTAAGAGAGGAGTAATGATACCAGCTTTGTTATATCTTTGTATGGAGCTTCTTTGTAGGGGGGGCTTGTTTCTATATGTTCTCATTTCCATCTCTCTTATCTATTTTTCATTTGCTACTCTATTGTTCTACTTGCAACTGGTTTTGGTTGGATTGTTGGTTGGCTTCTCAGTTGTTTACTAGCATCTCACATTTTCTTCTTTCATCCTTTGTCATTGAGGCAAAAAGGGGGAGAGAAAGTATGTGTTTTTCCATCAAGGACAAAGAGGGAGTTTGTTGACTCTTAGTTGTTTGTGATTTATCCTTGATGTTTGTCCTTGATGACAAAACCGGTTCTTATAATGGTGTTCTTTGATTGACATTGACAAGCTACATGATGTGCAGATTGGTTCTGAGGATGCTAATTGGTTGTTTGGCAACTAGTTCATTGACAAGATGCAAGATGCATTGATTGTTAGGTTGATTGGTTCCCATGATATGCAGATGGTGTATTCAGTTGCTCACGCTCGATTTGTCTTTGAATGATATGTATCTTTGACATGTGTTGTGTCAATGACATCTTGGTAACACTGTGACAAAACTCCTTGGTTTGGATAATACGTGCACACAGTTTATACAGTAGGGATGGTCTAATATTGGTGGCATATGATTTGGTTCAGTTTATATCATCATTTCCTTGGCTCTGTCTACATCATTTTGATGGGCTCTTGATGCATATTTGTATTGACAGTGTTTATTTTTCAGGGTGCTACAAGTCATATTTTACATGATGACATGTGTTCTTGATATTGGCAATGATTGATATCAAAATCACTTGATGTTGGCAATGATAATTTGTGGAAT
>VDFB02091970.1:0-33127 GCA_007258455.2 Sequoia sempervirens | reverse complement strand
AATGTCTCCACCTAGCCTCTGAGCGACGCATATGACATTTAGCCTATCCCAAAGTTCTTGTATACTAAACGGTTTTGGTACAGTTCCAATTCTTGATGTTGGGTTTTTTGAGTTCTGAGGAACTTTCTATTTTTAGCAAGGAACCAATCCAATGCTTACTATCTACAGTGAGCTCTTTGGCACATCAGTTATCTTTCCAACTTGTGTCTTTGATGTTTTTACTATTTTTAGTACTTATATTTTTAAAAGCTGGACTCGGTCAGGTTACTCTTCAGCAGCATTATTTTACTTGAAACTCTTGGTTGCTAAGGTTGGAATATTTAAATATTTGACTTTCCTCTGCTGAAAATCAATTAAAAATAAAGTTATTTTATAATTTAAAGTTGAAGGTCGGAGGGGACATTAAAAAGCACCTTGGTGCCTACGTGATAACTTTAAATCGTTTTAGAAAGCTACAAAAGTGCAAATAGTTTCCTTGTGAGCAGGATGCCTAGGAAGTGTAAAAAGAAGTTTTCATATGTAATTTAAAATGAAAGTCATAGCAAAAGGGGGTGTAGTATTTTGGAGGGAGTTTTATTCAAAAACCTAATTTCTTATTGAGGCTTTATAAGCTATGTTTGAAGCTTCATTCGGTTATGTTGAAATGGTTGCATAAGGAGATGCTATTGGTTTTACACCAGAGGTCTGAAAACAGGTGTTGGGGACAAAAACCCTTGGCATTGAGGAGTTGGTTTCGGTAGTACAATATCTTCCCTAGCTGGTGGAGGCGTGGTTCCATCCAAGGATCACATTCAGAGCTTCATTGTCGCAGTTTCAGTCAAGCAAGATGAAGATTTTTTAGCACTTTTGATGTATGATCAAATGGGTTTTGGTTTGTAATAGCATAGTTTCATTTTGGTGAGATTTCCAATGTGTTTAGAAGTGGTTTAAGTGATTTCTGGGCATATTTTCATCTGGGCCTGAACTTGGTGTTTTGATCATATCTCAGTTATGATTGGGCAAGGCATTTTGGGTATTGAATAATTGAATGCACCACTCTAAGGCAACTCAAAACATATATTCATTTATATTTAGCAGACACTTGCTGATTTTATATAGCAGATCGCCCTAGTCACGATTGGCGCCCAGTCAAAGGTTATTTTCTGAATGCATGTCTGTGAAAGCTGTCTCTGGTCTGAGCCATCGTTGGGGGTGGAGAAGTGGTTTAGGGCGCTGAAGATTACAGAGTTTCCGAAGGTCTCATTCATGGTGAAGAATGGTGCAATCTGGTGTTCCTTCATTGTTGTTCTGTTTATCTATTTCCAGGTCTGATATAACTTTCTGAGTCTGAAAATATATTTGGTTAATGACTGTAATTTTCTGATATAGTTTCTGAGCAATAATAATCTGAAAGTATCCATTTACAAGCAAGTTTTCTAGAGTATTTCTTGCATATATGATATCTTTCAATTGGCATGTTAAAATCGTGAATGGCATTTGAAATATCAAGCAAAAACCTTCTCAAAAACTTTCAAACAGCAAACAGAAAACAAAAAGAAAAATTAGGGGTCATACATTACAGCGTCTTTGACCAATGTCATGTTGGAAAGTACCCAGAGTTTCAATGGGAAAAGTTATAATACGGAAGCAAAGGAAGCTCACAGTTTTCGAGTGTTGGTGTCTTGATTTGATTGTTCTGCGGGAAAGGACCAGTAATTGCAAGGCGGTTATGCTTCTCTAGTTATCAGTCACCAATGATATGTTTCCAAAGATCATGGATAAACTTAGTTTAGTTAGTAGAATAACCATTAAGGGAGGTGTTGATGCGTGTTTTATGAAACAACAAACATTCTAGAATAAAGAGTCCAAAGACGCTCTATCCCCTCTTGAAAAACTACCTCGTATGCTAAGATTGCGAGTAAGATCATATGGTAATTCCAATGTTTAAGATGAATGCGGATGAGCTCTGTGGTTTGATGTGATTATGCTGGTAACACAAGGGGACTTCTACTAGGCTTATTCAATTCACAATGAAGGTCTAGACAATGAAGCTCTATTGCTTGGGTCATGGGTCAAACAAACTGAAAAGGGAGAAGGGTTCAGAAGCACTAATCTACTCCTAAGAGAGAAGGGTTCAGAAGCACTAATCTACTCCTAAGAATCCAAGAGACGGTATTGACTCGGTGAAACAAATAACCACGCTTTGCTTCGCCACGTTCAACGACAACTACACAAAGGGGGTGCAATCTTCAAGGGAATGTGCTTGTGATTTTCATGTCATGAATAACTACCATCGAATCGAACAATATTTATCCAGACAGAAGTTAAGCATCCACAAAATAAGCTCAGCACTTACGCGATTGAATGAAAATCATCCATTCAAAGAAAGTATGAGCAAAAGTTTCACCACAAATCAATACTTATCAAATCTTGCATTCATCTAACATACATGAAATAAAATCTAAACTATGATGAGGGATAAGAACCATGCCAACTCCAAAATAAGAGAAGCAAATTCACCACCGAACAATGCATGCATTACTTATTACTTTGGCAATCTTTTACAACAGCTATTTATATCTCAACATGTTTTGCAACATGCTCCCATGCTTTACAAATGAGGGGGTGAGCTCAATTTATAGGCTCCCCAATTACAATTTGACGACCAAGATTGATTTGGAATCAACGGCCAAGATTACAAATAAAACCCTAATTAGGGTTTGCTACCCTTCGACCAATGAGACAATTGCATTCGAGGACACTTGTCCTTCTTGCTAAATACGAACCAACAGATAAAATAGAAAGTTGTTGCATGTTGATTTGGAATAATTTGATTGGTTGGAGGATGACGGGGCGCCACCTCAGCGTGCTGGAGGTCCTCCTTGATGGCTTTGTTATTTTTCCATGTTCTTGCCTTGGAATATTTTTCCCTGTCAATGATTCTGTCCTTCGCACTTTGATCTTGGATTATTTTGGCTTCTTCTTCTCACCTCGCCTTGGAGCACCTGTTTAGACTTGAATTGTTTTGGAATTCCTTCAAGTGCCAATTCAATGTTGAGCGCGTGGAGGAGAGGCAAGCATACAAAGGTGATGTAGCGAAGATTTCTTTTCGTTCAGCCCTCCTTGAATAATTGGTTCTTTCTTTGTTCAGACCTCCTTTGCCTTGTGTAGTCATCCACCTGCAGTAAAACAAAACAAATTTATTTTAGATAACTTTTCAAGATAAGCTTTGAAAGATTTTTACAAATTTCATTTTCAAGCTTTTAATTCTCTTTCAGTTCAATTTATTTGGCCATATTTTCTCGCCCGTTTCCCAAAATTTATCTCGCCATGTCCAGTTTTATTTAGCCACAAATATTTTTTCGTCCAACATTCCTCTAGCCACGTCCGACTTTTCCCTAGCTACGCCCAATTTTATTTTGTCCAAAAATTGCCTCTTGTCCAAAATTCTTTCGCCATGTCCGATTTTATTTGGCCATCGTCCAAAATTATTTTACCATTACCTTCCTTCGTCCAAAATTATTTGGCCATTATCCTCTTTTGTTGGCCATATTTTCTTGCCGTCCGATTTTATTTGGCCATGAACTTCTCTTGATTTTCGACAATTTTCTTGCCATGTCCAATTTTATTCTAGACACGTCCAACATTTCTTGGCCATAAATTGCCTCTTGTCTAAAATTCTTTCGCCATGTCCGGCATTTTCCTAGCCATTTGCTTGATCTTTCACAAATTTTCCTAGCCAAATCCAATTTTATTTTGAAGATTTTCTTGATCTTTCCAACATTTTCCTAGCCATGGCAAAAAATTTCTTTGGTCACTTGGGCGAATATTCAAAGGGCCATGCATATTTTAGCTTTCCAAAGGTTTGGACTTAGGCGAATTTTAATTTTTATACTCTCCAACACATGGCGGACTTTGCCATTTTCTTTGCCATTCACTTTTCTTTGGCTATGCCTTAGCCATTTTTCTTTCTTTTTCATAGGCAGACTTTGATCTTTGTTAAACCATTTCTCCTTTTGGCTAGGCGGACTTAGCACATTTTGTTGCCACTTTGAAATTATCTAAGGCAGACTTTATCTATTTTGTGGCCACTTGACTTTTGGCTGAGGGCGGACTTTGTTGATTCCTTGGCCATTGTCTAACATTTAAGGCAAACTTCATCTTGTGTTGGGCTATTACAAGGGCGGACTTCAGCTTTGACCTGACCATTCACTCTTTTCCTTAGGCATTTTCCTCTTTTACCTTGGGCGAACTTTAACTTGTCTTTGGCCACTTTACTTGTCTTTGTCCATGCCTTAGCCAAATTTCTTTCTTTTACCTTGGGCGGACTTTAGCATTTTCTTTGCCATTTAACTTCTTGGCTGGGGCGGACTTCATCTATTTGGTTGCCATAAGCATCTCTTTCAAGGGCGGACTTCACTGTTTTTCTGGCCATTGCCTCATTTGGAGGGCGGACTTCCTCATATTCCTTGCCATTGACATAGGCGGACTTCCTTGATAGTTTTGCCATTGGATGCTTTGGAGGGCGGACTTGCAGGTTTTGATTGCCATTGGCCATCTTTTGCTGGGCGGACTTAATCATTTTCCTAGCCACTTCATAGGCGGACTTGGCTGTTGGCCTGACATTTTAATGCTTATGGCTGGGCGAACTTGACTGATGGTCTGGCCATTGCCTCATTTCTTTAGACATTTTCTTCTCTTTCCCTGGGCGGACTTACTCCATTTGCTTGCCATTGGCATCCTTGACCAGGCGGACTTCCTTAAATCTGTTGCCATTTTCCTTCTTTCCCAAGGGCGGACTTTGTTGATCCCTTTGCCAATTACCATATGGACATAGGTGGACTTAAGCAGATTGTGGGCCATTGCTCAGATTTTTGTGCCATTGCTCAGATTTTTACGCCATTGATACTTGACTTAGAGCGGAATTGCTCAGATCTGTTGCCATTCATTGCTTGGCTGAAGCTTCATTGACTGGTAAACTCCATTTTCACGCTGGTAAACTTCATACTCAGGCAGATTTCTAGTCTCCTCCATGATTGTTCAGTCATAAACTACCTTCACCATGATCAGATCGCCATGAATGCTCAGATTTTTTACGAATTTCCAGATTTCTTGACGGATTTCATCAAATCTTCAACCATTTTTAGTGCTTTTACCAGATTTCTCTGTGATTTTCCAGAATTTCTCACCATTTTCGAATGAATTTTCCAGATTTTTGAACTTTTTTATGTGATTTTCCAGATTTTTGCCAAAATTTCAAAAAACTTTGAATCGATTTTCTGAGAGTTTCGTTGCTCGTTTCGAACTTCTGAGTGCGTTTTCGAAACTCGTGGCCCTTCTAAAATATAGAAACTTTCTAAAAATAGAAATTTTCCAAAAATAGCAACTTTCCAAAAATAGACCCTAAAAAATAGGGATCCCAGAATTGCCCAAAAGTGCCAAAAAAGTAGGTCCTAAAAAATAGGGGGCCCGGGGTGAGAAACCCTAAAAACTAGGAGGTGTCGGATTTGACTGAAACGACAGTCGATCTTTGTCTCCCAGGCCTTCTAAGCACGATGGCGACATTTATTTAGTGATCCAGGTTAAAACTGACTAACTCGATTCGGGTGACCATTCAAAATTAAGACTCCTCATTGCAAAAAGACTGGCGATAAGCAGTTGCGATGCCAAGGCAAAACCCAAAAGCAAAAAAAAAACGAAGGGTCCCCATTTGCAATGGGGCGATGTGTGAAAAGGTCACAACAGGAGGGTATTAAAGTATTATAGTAAAATTAATGGTCATCTTAGCTTTTAGTTAGTCAGTAGTTTGTTTCAGTTAGCTTTTAGTAACTGTCAGTTAATTACTTTAGTTAACGATTATTTCCTTTAAGAAACATTGTCTTGTATTGTATTATTTAAGGAGTATTCCTCCCCTTTGTAAATAACAAATATCGAATATCAATTATCATTTCATTAAAGCCATAGATAGGCCATCTACATATTAATCCCATCATTGAATCTTGCGTACAAAGTTACAAGTGATCTAACTTATATTTTTTTAATTTTGAAGTTGAAGATATGATTATAACTTATTTTCAGTTAGAATGCAACTTAAGTTTTACTTTTAATGAAAATCACATTAAATAGTCTTGTTTAATCAGGTTGGCCAAGGTTGACCACATTTGGTTAAGTTTGTTCACACTCAACTTGTCATTGCCCATTGTAAATGTAAACAAATATGCAACAAGATGGGATCCTAATACTAAGAAATGACAAATTCTAAATGATAAATTCTGAGACAAATATAAATTTTCTGAATACTTCTCTTACTGCCGAATGTACTGGATGCAGAACATTAATGGATTTCGATGATCTGCAAATTACGAATGGACTCATTATATGTATAAGGGAGACCCGCCTCCAAGGGACACGTCTCTTGAGAGGACGTGTCTCCACACTTGGAGACACGTCTGCTCAAGGGACGTGTTTCCTTGAGCGCGCGGGTGTCATACTCAAAGGGACACGCCTCTTGAGAGGACGTGTCTCCACACTTGGAGACACGTCCGCTCAAGGGACGTGTTCCATTCAGCGCACGAGTTCGAGAACACCATTCGAGTTTTAAACAGAGTTTAACAAATACGTGCCTTCACAAAATGGTGATTAAGAATACAGAGCTTTATTCAAAAACGTATTTTGATCATTATCTTATTTGAATTCAATTTACTGATTTCCAGAAATATTAAGAGCGATAGATCTAATATAAACAGTGATGATGCTTATAGCAATCATTGTTTATATCAGACCTAAGCTATCATACATCAACACTCCCTCTTAGCTTAGGGAAGATATTTCAAATCAAATAAGTGAAGATATCACCTTTACATGTGATATCGAAGATATGTTTTCTCAAGGTTCTCAAGACACATGACATTCTTCATAACACATCTTTATTATGGTATGTGCACTAACATCAAGTCACATGATGTCTACCATAATTCATGGCATATCCACGGATATAAATATCCACCATGTTTATCTCTTTAAGGATCACAATGATCTACAAATGATATCAAGTCCCATGATATCAACCAAAGTGTCCAAGAGATACTATCATGACATATCCATAGATATCAAGTCACATGATATCTATCATGATAGTTTATCATTGTAGAGTCATCACTTTACAATGTCAAATACAAGTGTTCATTATTAGAAAGATCGTCACCTTTCAATAATGTACACAGGGGAGTAGGCCCATAAAGTCATGGAGTCACACACATGACAAAAGAGTTTACACATTAAACATCTTTATATATTAGTACAATTTGATAAACAATTTGAATTTCAAACATAAATAACAAATTACATTTCAACCATACCAAGTTTCTTCCTGAAGTGCTCTACCTTGATTCGTGAGAGAGGTTTGGTGAGAATGTCTGCAGTTTGATCATTTGTACTAATATACTCCAACTGAATTACTTTTCTTTCCACCATATCTCTTACATAATGATAGGGGATTTCAATGTGCTTAGATCTATCATGAAAGACAGGATTTACAAAGAGTTTGATACAACTCTGATTATCACAGTGAATAATTGTAGGATTCAAGGGTTCACCAAAGAGTCCTACAAGCAATTTACGAAGCCAAACTGCTTCTCTTGCTCCCATTGAGGCTGCAATGTATTCGGCTTCTGTTGAACTCTGTGCAACTGAAGATTGTTTTCTACAAATCTAGGAGATCATAGCTGATCCTAAACTGAAGCAACATCCTGATGTGCTTTTCCGATCAGTTATACTTCCAGCCCAATCTGAATCAGAGTATCTATGTAGATCTAGTTGAACTTTCTTGTAGAGAAGACCATATCCAATAGTGCCTTGAAGATATCTCAAGATATGTTTTACAACCATTAAGTGAATTTCCTTTGGCTCACACATGAACTGGCTGAGAACATTCACTGCATAGCAAATATCAGGTTTGGTTTTAACCAGATACATCAAGGATCCAATCATCTGTCTGTAAAGGGTTGGATCTGCACACTTGGATTCTGCTGCTGCTTCTTTCAATTTGTGAAGGTTGGTTTCCATGGGTGTAGACATCGGTCTACAGTCCAACATTCCAAATTTCTTCAGAATGTCAATAGTATACTTCCCTTGGTTTAGTATGATGCCCTCTAGTTTCTGCCATACTTCTAAACCTAGGAAGTAGTGAAGAATGCCCAAGTCTTTCATGTCAAATTCAGAAGTTAGATCCTGCTTCCCTTGAGCAATGAGGTGATCTTCTCCTGTTATCAGCAGGTCATCAACATATAAAATAATTATTAGCATATCACCTTTGATTACCTTGAAGTAGAGATTGGAGTCGGCCTCATTCTTGGAAAATCCTAATCCCAAGAGATAGCTGTCAATTCTTTCATACCAGACCCTGGGAGCCTGTTTAAGTCCATAAAGAGCTTTCTTCAGTCTGCATACATGTGAGTCAGGTTTATATATCACAAAACCTTCAGGCTGTTCCAGATAGACTTCCTCTTCAATGGTTCCATTCAGAAAGGCAGTTTTCACATCCATTTGATGGATCTTCCAACCTTTAGCTACTGCAATGGCTAACACTGCTCTCACTGATGTGTAACGGGCAACAGGTGCAAATGTTTCTTCGTAATCAATGCCTTCCTTTTGAGAAAAACCTCTTGCCACAAAACGTGCTTTATATTTTTCTATACTGCCATCAGCAGCATGCTTGATTTTAAAGAGCCATTTGGAAGAGACAACAGATTTCCCTTTTGGTCTAGGCACTACATCCCATACATCATTCTTTAGAATGGACTGATATTCCTCCGTCATTGCATCCTTCCATGCTTGATGTTGGAGGGCTTCTGTAACACTGTCAGGTTCTGAGTTTAAGATGTTGTTTATTAGAGCAACATAGCCAGAGAAACGTTTGGGTCTTTTACTCTCCCTGAACGTTCCTTTGGGTGCTGCATGAACCTCAGCTTCTTTGAGCATCTTCCTGGCCCAAAGTGGTCTCTTTCTGTTATTGTCATTTGAATTCTCACTTGATGGAAGTTCGTGTGACATTTCCTCAGAATGCTCCCTCTGAATCTCAGAATCAGGTTCCATCTCAGGTACTCTAGGGGAAAGGGTTTCTATCTCAGAGGAGCTTCTTGCCCTTTTGAATGCAACGTCTTCTTCAAAGATGACATCTCGACTCAACTCAATTTGATTCTGCCCGGGAATGTAAATCCTGTACGCTTTGGAATTTTCACTATAACCCATAAACACCCCCTTCTTTCCGGAAGGTTCTAGTTTGAATCTTTTCTCTTTAGGTACATGAATATAGACAGGACAGCCAAAGATCCTAAAATGACTGATGTCAGGTTTCACGCCGGTAAAGGCTTCTTCAGGAGTTTTGTTATCAAGATAGGAATGAGGACATCTATTTTGAATATAGACAGCAGTCCTAGATGCTTCTGCCCAGAAAGAAGTATCAATGTTTTGGTCAAGTAGCATTGCTTTAGCAGCTTCTACAATGGTTTTGTTTTTCCTTTCAGCAACCCCATTTTGTTGGGGATTGTAGGCAACTGTGAACTCCCTCTTAATTCCAGCTTCTAGGCAAAATTCCTTAAAAATCTCAGAGGTGTATTCTTTCCCATTGTCTGTCCTTAAGGTTTTTATTTTCTTTCCGGAGAAATTTTCAGAAAGGGCTTTGAACTCTTTGAACCTTTTGAGGATTTCTATTGATTCTTTACACTTAAGGAAATAGATCCAGGTTTTCCTAGAGAAGTCATCTACAAATATGACATAGTAAAGAAATCCTGCCTTAGAGGGTACAGACATGGGTCCACATAAGTCTGAGTGAACCAGTTCTAACACATTAAGAGTTTTGCTCAAACTAGAGGGAAAGGATCCCTTTGAATTCTTCCCTAAGGCACAACCTTTGCAAGTTCCTTCATGAGATGATTTTAACTTAGGTAAGCCTGTTACAAGTTTTTCCACAGAAGGTAGGGCACAGAAATGAAGGTGACCTAATCTTCTATGCCAAATCTCATTTGAATCAAAGGTGTCAAGGGTAAGGGCTTGATTAACTTCAGTGCATAGTTTATAAAGGTACCCTTGTCTTACACCTATGCTTAGGGCTTTCTTGATAGTTGAGTTTTTAGGCCAAGCAAGAACTTTTCCATCTATAAAGGTAACTCTATAACCATTGCCTTCAAGGGCAGAGATGGATATAAGATTCCTCTTTATTCCAGGTACAAACAAGACTTCAGTGAGTTGAAGAGAAAGCCCAGATTTCAACTTGATGGAGCAAGTTCCAACCCCTCTTACAGGGTGTGCTGAATCATCCCCGATGGTTACTTCTTCATCAATCCTTTTGGTCAAAGTATCTAAGTGTTCTCTGAATCCTATGATATGTCTAGAGGCACCACTGTCAATCACCCAGTTGAGAGTGTGGTCAGATACTTGACTAGATAGGGCTGAATAGAACACAAAGTTCTCAGGTTCATGATCTGAATTTGACTTTCCTACTTTAGCAAAGGAAGTTTGTTGTTTAGTCCTATCAGGGCACTTCATTGCATAGTGACCATATTGATCACATCTAAAGCATTGTACTTGAGAGATATCTTTCTTCTTATGAGATCCCTTTCCATTGGAATTTCTCTTTCTTTTAAAAGATCCTTTCTTGAAGGATTTTTTCTTACTCTGTTTATTAGATGTGGAGTTGAGTGCAAGAATGTCTTCATCTATATTCTTTTGTTTATTCTCTTTAGAGGAGAGTCTGGATTCTTCTTGAAGACAGTCAGATCTTAGCCTATCAAACTTAGGGAGTTTAGATCTTGCACTTACGCCTTGAACAAAAGACTCCCAAGAATTTGGAAGACCTCCTAGTGCAATTAGAGTTAGTTCTTTGCTATCAATCTGATATCCAATTGTGGATAATTGATCCCTCAGTTCAATAATCCTCATGAAGTATGCATTAATGGACTCTCCTTTGTTTATTTGAACATTGTTGATTTGCCTTTTTAAAGCAAGAGTCCTGCAGGTGTTGTTGATCTCATAAGTTTTCTCAAGAGATTTGAACATATGGTATGCAGTTTCATGTTTTGCTAGGATGGGCACTATATGATCCCTAACTGCATCTACAAGGATTTTCATGGCCTTTTCATTGTTTTCTACCCATTGAGTTTTCTCAGGTTCAGACTTAGGTTCCTCCAAATTTTCTCTCACAAGTGAGTCTAGCTTATGTTTCTTAAGGATCATCATGATTCTAAATTTCCATGATGTGAAATTGTCTGCTCCTGCAAGGCGATCTTCAAATCTGATCACACTTGACATTATGAAGAATGTGAATAAATTCGATTTTTAGAAAATACGAATTTTCTGGAGCAAACTGATATTAGATTTGTTTGGGATTTGCACAACGTGGCTCTGATACCATGTAAATGTAAACAAATCTGCAACAAGATGGGATCCTAATACTAAGAAATGACAAATTCTAAATGATAAATTCTGAGACAAATATAAATTTTCTGAATACTTCTCTTACTGCCGAATGTACTGGATGCAGAACATTAATGGATTTCGATGATCTGCAAATTACGAATGGACTCATTATATGTATAAGGGAGACCCGCCTCCAAGGGACATGTCTCTTGAGAGGACGTGTCTCCACACTTGGAGACACGTCTGCTCAAGGGACGTGTTTCCTTGAGCACGCGGGTGTCATACTCAAAGGGACACGCCTCTTGAGAGGACGTGTCTCCACACTTGGAGACACGTCCGCTCAAGGGACGTGTTCCATTCAGCGCACGAGTTCGAGAACACCATTCGAGTTTTAAACAGAGTTTAACAAATACGTGCCTACACAAAATGGCGATTAAGAATACAGAGCTTTATTCAAAAACGTATTTTGATCATTATCTTATTTGAATTCAATTTACTGATTTCCAGAAATATTAAGAGCGATAGATCTAATATAAACAGTGATGATGCTTATAGCAATCATTGTTTATATCAGACCTAAGCTATCATACATCAACACCCATCTCCCCTTGTTTAGAAAATTCTGCACCAGAAAAACTCAACAACCTTTCTACCTGGTTATGGACATTCAAGGAATCTTGCTTCTCTACATTCTGTTTTAAATTTTGAAGTAGACATTGCTAACACATTTGAGTACATTTGGCTTGTAACATATTTGCTTACCTTAGAAAAGGTCATTCTTATCATTGACACAAAAAACTTACAAATGTTTTTTCATAAATAAAAAATCTCATTACATGACTTGTTTCTTTCATCTTATTGGCAGTTAGAGGGGGAGTCGGTACATCTTATGAACAATTTGGCATTTGACTTCTTTCCCTCAACAATATAATACAATGTACATTATCAGAAATTGCTCTTTCATGATACCACAAAGTATATTATCATCCAAAATGACATGCATAAAATTTTCAAAATAACATTTAAATATGTTGTTAATAAATTTCAAAAGCACTGGCCCTGGATTCTTTTGAATGCAACCCTCCAAGGCCAGCCTTGAGCACCAATATGTTTTGTAATTATCTACATGTTTGAGTTATTGTACATTACCATGTCAAAGGAAGTAGTAAATGGAGACATATTGTAACCCATGTCTACTACTAAGGCATGCAGCAGTAACTTTATTCCTGTTCTTGCTTTTTATTATATTGTTTTCACTCTACTATCTAACTGGTTTAGAATCTTACGATTCTATTTAGCTTTAACCAGTGTCATCCTGTTAGGCTTTCTAAATTCTGAAGTTCTGGTATTTTCTCTTCTGGATTCATGCATGTCTCCTCCTATGCAGAGCTCTGGCTTCCTATTGGCCTACAAGGTCAAATATGTGGGCTCGTCTCCTGGAAAGGTAGAGCCTTTGGTTCATTTTGAAAATAACTTGCTTTAGCTATGACATGTTGGCAAGAAGTGTCTCTTCTGGAAATTTCTCAAAGTCTGGTCCAAAAAACTGGAACTTTGCAAAAATGACCTGGCTCTGTGTTCCCGTCTCTTTCCCTAGAAGCTAGAGGTGTGGCTAGGAGAGAATGGGCTCCTCTTGCCAAAAGCAAGATCAATTTTATTTATACAAGGAAAATTTTCATTGCATCGTACAAGTATGGAACAAAAATAGTTTTAAAAGGAACATCATCTACTAGATCAAATGCCTGCTGTTTGAATTGCTAGAACATTTTTTTGTCCAAAGAGGAATTTGCCCTTGCTGTCCCAGGGTCTGTTATTTCCATTCACAGAATAAGAAAATGTTAGAGATGATCAAAATTCAAAATTTGGGAAGACATAAAAGACAAAAATAATCTCCCATGCCAGAACCTGTATTTATATTGAGAATGAACCGTGTTACACAGAGACAAACTCACCCAGTATCCCAGAGGATAATTTTTCTTTTATTGTATTTTATTTAATGCTGACTTCATGTATAACCTTGCAATGAATATTAAGCGTGCCAATACACATTACAAAAAGAGCAAATAAGGATTGTAAAAACCAGCTATATTTGTGATCCATTGACATCATAGATGAGGGAAATGACAATATTTATGCTTGTCAAAAGGAGAAAATGGGGGAACTGAGCACACATTTGAATTTTGTGTGCACAATTATTAATCTATGGTACCAATTTGTCCCCTTAACTTTGTGCAATCAGGTACATTCCATTTCCAATCTGGATCCTCATCAAGTGCGGGTAAGGGTGCAGGCAACGATGGCAGTTTGGCCTCTGGGTTTGTCCTGGATGAACCAGAGCAAACACATGACAAGTTTTAACAGGCTTTCCTGATTCTGCAGTGAACCTGACATTTTTTAATATTTTTTCTCATTATCAGTGTTATTTTAAAAAAAAAATCAGTTCCCATGATCAACCCAGTGGGTTACACCACCACTAGACATGGCTTCTGGTGTGCTCTCTGAAAAGGTACTCATGCAGGGCCAGCCTCTCCTTGTCATCCAGTATTAATATGTTTCTGTTGACAACATGACGATATCAAATACCCAGTATTTTGTTCCAGTCTGGCACATTCACAGATGTGGTCTAGTGAAGAATAATTTTTTTCTCCACATCAGCGATTCCAATATGATGACTGACTTTTCATTTTACTAAGATGTGTAAATGAATAATTATCTATGTTTTTTTATATACAATTTTCATATGTTTTTGTATGAAAACACCCAACAGAAACCCAACGCCAAAAAAAATTCTGGCCAAATCTGCAAACCAAACCCATGAACCCAAACCTGAAACAGCACCAGGATTGGTAACTTAGTTATTTATTAAAGAGGGAGAAAGTTACATCATTTGTAACTTACATGCTATAAGTTAGTTAGTTATGTTATAAGACATAATTAATGTATAAGTCATTACAACATTACAAGAATTATTATGTTTTGTCTAATACACCCCTTAACGACTAAATCAAAGACAACGCCACAAAATTTTACATAATATCAAGCCCAAATGATTTTGTCATTAGATCTGCAGTTTACTTTTGAGCAGCACAATAATGAAAACAAATATGCTCACCACCAACCATCTATCAAATGTAGTAACAATGAAACTCAATATGTTTGGTCTAGGCATGATATATAGGGCTCTTGACCAACTTCAAAACACTCCAATTATCGCATTGCAGTGGGGTCAGTGTGATTGAAACCAACAACAAATCACATAGCATATATTTAAAACCTACAGCATCACAACTTCCATGAACAACTGCCTTGCACTCTGCTACACTTGAAGAAAAGGCAAGTGTAGGTTGGAGTTTGCTTTGCCTAAATTGTGGATCAGCATAGTCTGAAAGTTGAAGCCTAACCTCCAATGATTTAGACTATGTCACAAGGTTCAAGTTCATGTCTGTGTTTGGCAACAATAAAGTTCAGATAAGTTCAGCAAGGGAAAAAAATCGGGATTAATTTCACCTAATATAAATTTGAGTTTTTAAAAATATAAGTAATAAATTTAAAATTCTAATTTAAATATTTAAATTTATTAATTTTTATATATATAATAAATTAAAGTTATTAAACATGAAATAATATTATATTAATTTTAGATAAATTTAAAATTTAAAATTTTAATTTATATATTTGAATTTATTAATTTAAAAATGCAACAATACTATATTTAGTGTTCCACGAGGATGCCTCCCCCCAAACAGCCCCGTGTTTCCTAGACGGGGACATCTCAGAGACTTGGGGACTTGGGGGGGCGTCCCCCCACCAGCCCACCACCAATGCCACCATCCCACCACCAGTGTCACTATCTCTAAGACGCCACTAGGACTTCAAGGATGTTGGGGTGTCCTCAAGACGTCTAGGGGACTCCTAGTTGTTTCCAAGATGTATAATTCTTATACTCATATATCGTTTTATAACTATTTTTTCAAGTACTATATGTATCCCCAAAACTTAGACCTCCGTCCCGGTGTCCCTGTCCCCGTGTCCCCAAAACACATCCCCTATCGTCCCCCCATCCCTATCACCGAAACCTAGTGGAAGTATTGTTTAAATTTAATTTAAATATTTGAATTTGTTAAATTTTATATATTAATAATTTAAAATCTAAATTAAATATTTTAAAATATTAAATTTACTTTATTAAATGTTAATATTACAAAATATAAAATATAAAAAAAAATAATAGTGAATTTTTTTAATAAAAATTTAATGTAAATAAATTTAAAAAATCCAATTACAAAGTCTACTACTACAAATTTAGAAGGGCATATTATCAATTTTATTAAAGACGAAAAAGCCTAAATTAAAAAAAAATGTAAATAAAAAACCCTAGAAACCTTTGTTGACATTGTGCAAGTCTACAGACATTAAAAAAACACTAGAAGTTGTTGACATTGTGCAAGTTTGCAAACGCCTAGTGTTAGTCATGTGAGTGATGAGTCTGAATTTGGAGTTCACTACTAGAAGTTTAGAGTTGCAACCTTTATTATGCTCATTGCTCAACCCTCGACCACCTGTTATTGTGTTCTCATATGAATTTATAGGCAAATTTTAACAATTGTTATAAAAAAAGTTAATATTAGCTGAATTTTGAACTTCATGGCCAAAATTTGACATAGGGTTTAGATGAAGGTGTACAATCTACCATCTTCAATTTCTCCATAGGATTTTGGTATATTTGGCTTGAGAGACAAAGATTCCATATAGTTACCAAAAATCTACACCTGAGCAATAGTGTAGGAGGTCTGAGGTTGAAATCTCAAAAGCTTGGCAGAAATTTGAATTTACTTATAACCTATGTTCCACGGCGTTTCGGGAACGGCAGGGGACGCATTTCAGGGACGGCAAGGGGGCGGCGATATATATATATACAATTACATATATATGAATTTTTAAAAATATATTATATATAGATAGAGAAAGAGAGTAATTTGAAATATCAAATATGTGCAACAATATCAATATGACAACATGTGCATAGATAAAGAGTATAACAGCAATATAAAGATAAAGGTAAACACTAACAGTAATGTCAATAACTTAACTATTAAATATAAAAGCATTTTGTTCAAATTTAGGTTGAACGACTAAAGTAAATATAATAATATTTCATTATTTAGTCAATGCCATTCAAATGGGTATAAAAAAATTTTATCAAATAATATTTCATTATAAAAAAATTAATATTTAATATTTGATAAAACATTTAATATTTATGAATTATCAAGCAATTTTTATTTAATTTGACAATAAAATTAAATAGTTTGTTTAAAAATTAAATGTTTCATCAAATATAATGAAACATTTATCAAACAATTTTTATTTAATGAAATGTTTAATATTTATCAAGTAATTTTTATTTAATTTGACAATAAAATTAAATAGTTTGTTTAAAAATTAAATGTTAATGAAATATTTAATATTTATCAAGCAATTTTTATTTAATTTGCCAAAAATCAAAACATTTTTTACTTTGACGAAAGGGGGACACCTGAGCGTCTCCGATACGATTAGGGGACTCCTAGCCGTTTCGAGGACACCTAGGCATCCCTTTTTATTTTCCAGCCGTCCCCTTTTAGGGGACACATTTCCTGTCGTTTCCCAGTTTTTTAAAATCATGGGGGGACGCATGGGGGACATCCCCTGCTGTCCCCCCAACCCCGAAATGCCATAGGGGAGGGGGATGTAGGGTTTGGGCAGGGGGGGCGCATCCCCGTGTAACACAGCTTATAACTTGCATGGGCTTCACTAGTGGTAATAGCTATATCACTTACATAGACACTGACAATCACAATATCATCCCCATTGCTTTTATAATAGAGATGTGGATCGAATAAAATTCTTATTGTTACAGGTTAACAAATCTGATCAGGGTACAAACGCAGATAAGAATAAGCAAATCCCAAGGCAATTACTATGAAAGAACACTCAGTTAGAATTCTCAGACGATGTTATTCAGATCTTCTTAATACGGACTATTTATCTTTTTCTATATCCGTAAAAGGAGATTGAATCAATATTTGTATATGGTAGAGAGGACGTATCTCAAAGAGAGACATGTCTCATAAGAGGACGTGTCTCCACAAAGTGGAGACACGTCTTCTTATGTGATGTGTCCTTTGAGGACGTGAATCTTCACTCAAGAGAAATTGAAGATTACTACTCGCATAACTAAACAAATAATAAGAGAAAGAATATTCAATCATAATTACGAATCTTCTACTTGCGTATTGAATCTGACCGAAGCTACCAGAATCAACACTCCCTCTTAGCTAGGGAAGATAACTCAAAACAAGTAAGAAGGGATATCACCTCACATGTGATATTGAAGATATAATGTGTTTTCAAGAAATTTGTCAAGTCACATGACATTCTTCATAACACATCTTCATTATGGTATGTGCACTGACATCAAGTCTCATGATGTCTACCATAATAATTCATGGCATATCCACGGATATATATAATTATCCACCATGATTATCTCTTAGGGATCACAATGATCTTCAAAAGACATCAAGTCTCATGATATCCATCAAGGTTTCCATAAGATACTATCATGACATGTCCACAGATATCAAGTCACATGATATCTATCATGATAGTTCAACTCATCATTGCAAAGTCGTCACTTTACAATGTCACATACAAGTGTTCATTATTAGAAAGATCGTCACCTTTCAATAATGTACACAGGGGGTGAGCCCATACAGTCATGGAGTCACTCACATGACAAAAGAGTTTACTCATTAAACATCTTTTAAATACATTAGTACAAAATAAACAATTTGAGTCTCAATCTCAACAATAACTTACATTTCAACCATACCAAGTTTCTTCCTGAAGTGTTCAACTTTAACTCTGGAGAGAGGCTTGGTGAGAATGTAGGTTGTTTGATCGTTTGTACTAATATATTCCAACTGGATCACATTCCTTTCTACCATGTCTCTCACATAGTGGTAAGAAATCTCTATATGCTTTGATTTATCATGGAATACAAATAATCCCATAAGCAATTTTCGGAGCCATGCTGCTTCTCTTGCTCTCATAGAGGCTGCAATATATGTTCGGCTTCTGTTGTACTTAGTGCCACAAAAGATTGCTTCCTGCTACACTAGGATATCATCGTAGACCTCAACCTAAAACAACATCCAGAGGTACTTTTCGATCATCTTCTTTAGGTTCAGTAGTCTCCCTCTGAATCTTCAAGCACTTGCATCAACCTCCTGACCTCATCGTTCAAGATTGCCTGCAACACTTGCTTTAGAGAAATGGTTTCCAACGCACACCTCTGTAGAGATTCAGGGCTGCCCTCTTCAACCTCATCCCAGATCACTCTATTCTAAATAGGTTTGCGGAGCTACCAATGTCAAATCCAGATGACAGTCTAGAGCAATTCTGATCTCAACAGCTGAAGGGATCTTCTAAGGATTTAGCACCTAGCTTTGCAATACAGTAATCTTCACTTCTTCCCAGTGAGTTACAAAACTCCCTCTTGATCCCTGCTTCAGAGATTGTAAAGAAGACTTCTAGAAGTGAACTCCCTCTAGCCATCAACTCAGTCCCAATGGCTGCAAGATGTGACTTCATTCTTGATCATTTCTTTGGTCGGCACAACTTCCTCATGAGATGCCTCAAGCTTTTCATCACTATGCAATCTCTCAACACCTTCTGCTCTAAGATCTATCCTGGAAGCACTTTAGAGAGAGATTACTAACTGTTTATAACTATCCAAAGAAATATCAAGGCTGGAATCATACAAAGTTTACTATCTTAGGTTATAGCATGAATACATAAGAATTTATGAACAATATTGGAACATGAATAAGTAAATCAACCTATAAAAGAAATATATCAAAGAGTCATAAAGAAGGAATAAAGAACTTATCTTTATTTGAATTTTGATATAACTCTTTCTTCCATCTTTTGATCCTCTCGAGAGTGTTAATCTCAATACAAAAGATGGTTTGCTCAACTCAGATTTTATAGACACATTATGCAGCCAGCATATTCAACATAGGGCCATGCCTCTCAAGGCACCATCGTGGTCCATGCACATAGAGAATGGTGTCGATGTCACAATCGAACTTGCAGTTCTCTTTTCCGTTTCTGAGTCACACTCAGCAATCTGCGCAACTAGTATGAAACAATTCACAATGATAAAGTGTCTTCCAAAGGATCTAATTTCAGAGATCACTATTCAAGAGAAACCACGATCTTTACTAAACATACACGATTCAAATAAACGATGTCAGATCTGCACAACTCAGTAGACTAAATTTTACCTCAGATTTCAAAAGAAACATAAACAAAAGAATACTTATCTCGTTGAAATCAGAATCTCTTTAAGTGCTGCACTTAAACAGAAATACATGAAACAACTCGACATAATGCCCGTCGAATCACCAGCTTGAATGCAATTTCGCAGTTCTAGTCGGCAGCCAAGAAGACGTGTTCTCCACCAGATGTTTCAAGCAGAGATACTCATCCAATAAGCCATCAGTGGATTATCACGGTCAACAAAAGGAAGCAGGCAAGCACAGAGGACCCGATCCTGATGATGTGCACAGGACTTCTCAATTTATCCGCACACCCCAGGGAGAATTAGATTTGAATAATGCAATTTGCTCCACCCTTAGCAGTGGCGTCGTCTCTGTCTAAATCCAATCATGGTTGATATTGCTCTCCAAGTGTCCAAGTGTTGTTTAGGCCGATCGTTATCATTGAGATCACATGTTTGATGCCCCGACCTTGGTCCAAGCTGACACATTCAGCCACGATCACTGATATCTGAATTTGTAGTGGTGGTTGGGTAAATTTGAATGGTTCCAACAGAAACTAAGACTGCAATTATACTCCTTTCTGCAAATTGATTACAATAAATTCCCAACACCATATGCGCCAGGATCAGATCACAATATGACGATATCCAGAAACTAAAGTGAGTGCCGCTACTTGGCAAGGATGAGGCTGCTCCGATCTGATGATGTGTCACTGCTAGCGACAGCTTGACTTCACAAAGAGAACTTCGCAACACAGAACACTGATACTTGGTGTGCCCCACCCGATACAAGGATCCCGTCTGACTTTCACAGAAGATAGCTCGGTTTCAGAGATTGCGGTAGCAATGAGCGACCTCAGAAGGGGTCCCGGTAAAGTCAATGCCTGAAGATGGAGGTGGGTCGCACGTCAAATCTTCCTTCGGCGTGAATGATATTCAGGGGCGCGATGGAGTCTACATACGTAGATACGGAATTCGTTTCCCTTCTCAACTCTGTACGATATAACAATGCTCAGGAATGTATGTTTTCGACAGGGCTCTCGTGATGCTGGTGTCGCGTCCTTGCCACAAGCCCGCATACTCTTTGGTGGTGACGTCTAACACAGGGAATCGGTAGCAGGAGTTTCGGTTGCCTTTGGAATACCTGATCTTCAGTCCTCGACCCAAATGCGATGTCTCTAATGCCGCGATCTGGACCTGGTATGTTCGTTGTGATGCCAACTTTAATTAACGGAACTCTTCTCATCACTTTTATTCTTCTGAAAGGAGTGAATCCGACAATGTAATCTATAACATTAATTCCGCCATAATCTTAACTTTAAATAAGGACACGACTTTCTCCAGGTATGCTTTCGATTCCAACATGCTACCCTTATCGGTTTCCTGAAATTTTTGTAGACAAGATTTGATTGACTGAACTGTTTAAACGAATCTGATCAATTCCCCAAAACCTGGCTCTGATACCATGTTACAGGTTAACAAATCTGATCAGGGTACAAACGCAGATAAGAATAAGCAAATCCCAAGGCAATTACTATGAAAGAACACTCAGTTAGAATTCTCAGACGATGTTATTCAGATCTTCTTAATACGGACTATTTATCTTTTTCTATATCCGTAAAAGGAGATTGAATCAATATTTGTATATGGTAGAGAGGACGTCTCTCAAAGAGAGACATGTCTCATAAGAGGACGTGTCTCCACAAAGTGGAAACACGTCTTCTTATGTGACGTGTCCTTTGAGGACGTGAATCCTCACTCAAGAGAAATTGAAGATTACTACTCGCATAACTAAACAAATAATAAGAGAAAGAATATTCAATCAGAATTACGAATCTTCTACTTGCGTATTGAATCTGACCGAAGCTACCAGAATCAACACTTATGAATCCAAAATTTTGTATATGCTAATCAATTTTGATGTACCAAACCCGTGGAGCCTACTTAAGTCCACACAAGGACCTAACAAATTTACACAACCAAATGTTCCTTGCCTAGCACTTGAAAGTTTGAAACCGTTTTGATTGTACCACACCCCTACTCGTCTGGATCCTTGTTCAAGAAAGCACTCTTCACATCGATCGAATACACTTTTCATCCATACTAAGGCTGCAATGGAGAGTACTAAAAAAAATGTGTCCATTTTGACAACACAAGCAAAAGCCGCCTCATGCTCGATTCTTTCTTGTTATGAATAGCCTTTGGCAACAAAACAAGCCTTGAATTTTTCAAAGTAGCATTGCCTTGCATTTCACCTTATACACTCATTTGCATCTTATGAGTTGGTTGCATAGAGGCAACTCTAGATACATCCAAGTATGATTTTTCCTTAAGGCATCATACTAAACATTCATAGGCGCTTCCTACTCTAGTCTCCCTTATGCTTTACGTGGTTGCCTCATTCACCTAAAATAAGGCCATTGAGAGTAAAATTCAAATGCTCCTTAGAACCAACAAGTTGCTTTCTTAGCCTTCTAGATCATTTGTTTGATTGGGAAAGTTCTTCTTGCACATCTTACAATGTGGTATAATAGCACTTAGTTCGCCTCCATAGCTGATCTTGAGATATCAAAGTAACACCTCCAAAAGCATCACTCAAATCCAAATCATGTAATTTAGACTAATGTGGGGTTGGGATGGAGACACTTATTGCACCATATACCATTTAGATCTCCTCCTAGAACTCAATACATCTAGTGTCATAGAATAAATATTCAACAAAGAAAGCAACAACAAAACATCGGATATGCATGTTAATTAGAACTACTAATACTATATGAAGAAAAGCTAGAAAAGAAGGGCTAGCACTCCTTTATTTGCACATCTTTGCTAATTATGATTTTGTTAGTAGTAGCAGAAAAAACCTTGTATGTTTTTTTACTACTCGCTATAAGTAGCATGAGTTTTCCTCCTCAATATTCATTTTTTTCCTTTTATTATTCAAAAACATAGCATAAGGTATATAATCAAAGACAAGGATATTTTGAGACCATGCTTACTCAAGAGCCATTTACTATAAAGCATTGCATGGATTTTTATTTCCTCATCCCAGTATCGAAATGACACACCCATGTTATCCAACATGCAACAAACCATTTCCACAATTGTGAGGTTTTTATGCGAGTTCTAAAAAATTGAGAATTGTTTTTGTATCCCTTGTCACATTATTCTTGTAGTTGTTTGTAAACTCTCCTCCATTATCTAAAGTAAGACAACTGAAGTGCCTACCAATCTAATTTTCTATCAATGCTTAGAATTTAACAAAAGCATCAAAGCATTCAAAAATAAATTTGGGAAAATAAAAACACACTCTTCGAAAAAGATCAACCAAAAATTAGAAAATACCCTTTCCTCTAATGTTGTTGATTTCCAATATGGTATACACAAATCAGCATGCATGAGATCAACAAACCCTTTGGCCCACCATGCACTGTCAATTGGAAATTGTTCTTTCTTGTGTATTCCAACCAAACACCCTACATAGATATTCTACTTTTCCTAAATAGAAGCCAACCTGTAAATCATATCCTTTCAACTAAGCACAAAAAAATATTGAATGTTCAAATGGCCACATATTATGTGCAAACCCTATTGTCCTTGGCTGTAAGAGTGCAATTTCACCATTGTAGGATCACCAAGCTTATATTTTCCTTCCTTCCCAATCCCAAGGGCAACCACCCTATTCTATTTCACATTAGAAACCAAACATCCATCACCACTAAAATTTACAATAACACTTGAGTTCAAAATGAGTTGCCTGGTAGATATCAAGTTTTTATTCGTCTATATAAAAATAAACAACATTCCAAAAGACATACTTAATAGCTTCATAGAGAACACAAAAATACCATTTCTACTGGGCAAGACCAATCATCTCTTAAAGACAACGATTCAAAATTAGAATTATAAATAGTGAAATATACATACTACCTTTTAACAAGTGAAATGACATGATGCACATGAATCAAGGTAAATATTAATAGAGTCTTTATAATCATGTTCCACTTTGTTAGTCGCAACATTTGCCTAATTTTTAATTTCTTATTAACCAAATCATACTGATGCTTTCACATTCCTTCTTGACATGGCCAAACTTACAGCAATAGAAACACTTCGCCTTGATTTTTGTAAATTTCTCTAAGCCATTTTTCATAGTGTGTTTTACTTTTATTTTGTGTTGTACTGCAAAAGCACTTCTAGTACATCTAGAAGTGGACTCCCCTAACTTTGTTTGTCTATTTTCCTTCTACAAATGATAAGGATTGAACATTGAACCGCTTAAAGGTCACTGTTTAACTCTAAGTCAATAGGTTTAAGGAATCAATAACGGTTAACAAGATGGGGTAAGACTATTCAACACCAAGGCAATCATATATTCATCACCTACTAATTTGTTTATGGCAGATACCTAGTCACTTAGTTCCTTCAATCTAAGCAACTGTTTCAAAAAGGATTCAACTTCAGCCAACTTTGTAGAGATTTCCATTTTTTTTAGACACAATGCATGGATATTATCTAATATTTGATAATCATTTTTCAAACTTGCCGAAAAGACAACAAAAATGGCATTTTAAACTTCACATACAAGATCATCAAACATAAATTTTGGCTGAGGGCACCTCTTTGCGACACTTATCAAAATTATCAACATTTGTAATGAGAATTTAATCCCTATTATAATCAACCAATAGAATGGGATATTCAAACTACTCAAGAGTATGTGATCAAACCCAATTATTATTGTTATAATAATTCAATTAGCACAATAAGGAAACACATGAAATTGTATGCAAACCACAAATACACATAAGCCACAAATTTACGTGGAAATCCCTTATAGGAAAAAATCCCAACAAAAGGATAGTAATAATTGTATTCATTACAAATTACATCCAATAGGTTGCTCTTGCACAATATTGCAATTTGTAAACTACAACATGCAACCTCCAACAAGTTTAACATACCTTTAGAAACCAACATCCAAAAACCAAACCTCATTCCAATCCATACAAGTAAATATAGCCACCAAGACATTCTCATGGAATTCCAACTGTCTCAATTGTCTAACTTCCACATGGAATACTAATAATCAGTAATCACACAACAAAACATGATTGTATCAAGATGCCAACATACTGCACATTACATCAAACATGACTTCTCCACATGGATAATCACCAAATATAAGTAGTTGATACAGTTCACACTTGCTCGAAACTTGTTGACAATCTATATCTGAACCATGTACATCTCTTCCTACACTATAGCAATTGAATAAACCACCACAGAATCCTCTGATATCAATTATTACAAGGAGAGGATAAGGGAAATCAGCATACATTGGAATATAGGGAGCAAGTTGCATCGGTTGTGACACTGTGTAAGTACCTTAATTATGTTATTTGATATAATTAATGTATAAGGCATTACAAATATTAGTACCTTCTAAACATTATGTCTAATAGCATGTATTGCATTTCAAGGAAGAGGGCAATGCATTCTCTTACATGTACTATTTTTTATGACATTTCTCATTGAAGCATTTTAGTCTCTTCAAGTGACAATTGATCTTGGCATTGATCTATGAACATTTAAATGTGAGTCATAAGTTTGTTGTTCGTTGCATCTACTTTTTCAAAATTAAGGAAAATAAATATTTAATTCATTACGTTGAATGCCTAATTTGGTGTTTGCATTTTATTTGGCTAATCCATAGATCATGTAAGCATAAAAACTCTATCTCTACATTTTTAGAGAAATCCAATATTTTTTGAGGGGTATTGTCCAAATTCCAAAATTCCTGAGAAAATCTTATAGCCATACTTGTTTCATTGTCCCTATTTCAACTTGTACTCAAAACTCGTGCAGCATGCAAAAATCACAAGGTGCAATCACCTTTCACTAACAGGACTTTATTCCTGTTTACAGGTGTTTTATGACCGCACCAACACAGAATAAAGTTTCCCAATAGTCACTCTATCCTCTCTTGAATAAAGTCTCCTGCATGCTAAGATTGCGAGAAAGATCATGCATTTAACTCCAAGGTTCCTTCATTCTGTGGATAGTCTCAGATGATCATTGTGATTTGTTGGTATCACGAGGGGACTTAAGCAATTGTTCAGCAGCAGACGGCAAATAGCAGATTAAAGGGTTTTCGTGTAATTCAAAAGATTTGTCAAGTAAGTGCAAGTTTCCTAACACTAACCAGAAATATATTGAATTTAAATGAGTGCAGGGATAAAAGATGCTACAATCTACTCTAAGTTTAGGACGTGGTGATCAATTTCAACAAACTTCAACCAGACTTCACTTCGCCTCACTTCGAACAACTTCCACAAAGTCGGTTCAATCTTCAAGGGAGGTAACTAAAGATATTCAAACCACAATTTGACATGAAGATACCATCACAACGACACATACCATCATTCACACCGTAATTGAAGTTAATTCCACAACGTTTCCAGTTGACCACACAAGGCGAACACGCCGTCAGTGAGCCTGCTAGTGGATTGGATAAGCGAAGCTTGCTTAGATTAAACACCGCATTCCACAATTATCTAAAGGCATGAAAATGAAATTTACTCTACTTTAAGATCCTACTTCAATCAAAAGGATGAAGAAACCTTGCTAGCTGCTCACAACAAAAGATGAGATCATCATCAATGAAAACTCTTTTATTATAAGAGTGCTCACAACAATTTTTTACAAAGCTTTAATGGAAAAACTTTCCTTCTTCAAACTATGCTATGTTATGAAACTATGCTAACTCTAAGTTGTCTCTATATACTCTACTATTCTATGATCTCTACTCTATATGTTACAAATGAGGGGGGATGCCCCTTTTATAGTTGGCCCAGTCCAACGAACGGCTCAAATTGAATTACAATGAACGGCTCAAATTGAGCCACATAAGCTCTAACCCTAAAAACTCCCACAAAGAAGAGTGGAGTAATAAATGAGCAATTAATGTCCACCATCTTCTAGAAGATTCTCGTCCAGAAACGTGTTCGCATTGTTCTTGCTCTGACTGCAAACTGGATGAGTCAGGTAGCCACTGCTTCAATTTCTTGGACTGATATGGTAGGCACGTTCTCAATCTGAAACTCCAAGACCACAACTTCTTTTCCTCTTTGATGATGATCTTTCCCCCTTGCTGCCACTGCATCTTGGGTTTTGCGGAGTATGTTGGAGAACATCTTGCTGGGTCACAACGGGAGAAGGACTTCACACCTAGGAAGAGTTCCTCTACTTTGTTCTTCAATCCATCCCGTTGTCATTCTTTAACATTGAAGCTTTTTGTTCATTCCTCATCCTTAGCCTTGAGGGCGTTTTAGTGCTTGAGGATGATCCTTAATGCCCCAGCCTTCATCCTTTTCTCTACTCTGATCTTTGTCTTGGATTCTCCCATTTCTTCCTTGCCACCAACCTCTCTGAGTTGGGTGCATATGAGACCTCCGTGGAGAAATTCCAACATGTAACTCCTTTGTCCTTGTTCCATCACCTCAAGTCATGAGACCTTGGCCTCGGCGTTTATCCTGCAAAACCAAAAGAAAGAGCATCAGAATACTTATAATATAAATTCACTTCTCACTTACCTGATCCCCGTGTTCTTATTTCCAAGGCCTGATTGATCTTTGGATCTTGACAACATTGATCATTTTTTTAGCAAACTTTGCCTCCTTTATAACCTTTCATCATGGGCGCATTTTGATGGGCTCTACTTCATTTTTTCCTTAGGCAAATTTCTTCATCTTGAGGGTGCATTTGGGATGTTGGTGTTTCATTTCTCCCTTAGAAAACTTCTCACTTTGATGTCTCTTCCTTGAATGCAGTTCCTCTGAATACGCTGGCATATCTTAGAGTCTACATTTACCATCTTGTGTTAAAGGCTCATTTGGACCCATCTCCTTATAGGATGCATTTGAGGGGTCAAGCTTCTGATTTTTCATGCCTTAGACAATTTCTTGATCAACGTACACCAGTTCTCCAAGTTGGGCGCATTTAGGATGTTGAGCTTTTATTTTTCACAGACTTCGAAAATTCTCATCACAATTCCTTTGACTTGGGTGCATATGATAGGTGGAGGTTTGATTTTGTGCCTTAGGCGTTTTTTTGCTTCCTCCTTCAAGTTGGGCACATATGAGGGGTTGAGGTTATTCTTTTGATGACTTTAGCCAAATTTTCTCCACCTCTTCTTAGGGCGTATTTACCACCTGAAGTTTCATTTTGACATGCCCTAGAACATTTTTACACCTTCGTCCCCTAGGGCGCATTTGGGGGTGTCAACTTTCATTTTTCATCACTTAGAATATTTTTCATTACCCCCCTCTTCAGTTTGGGCGCAATTAGGAGGGTGTACTGACATTTTCCATGCCTTAGAAACTTTTATCTAGCTCTCAATTTAACTTGGGCGTATCTAACCTCTTGTGCTTCTATTTTTTTTAACACTTAAGCAACCAAGGCTTGAGCGCATTCCACACCTTCTACCTTCATGTTGAGCACTTAGAATCTCTTCAACCTCCCCCATGTTGCTAGGGTGCATTTGCCACCTTGCACTACCATTTTCAACACTCAAACAAATTTCTTAGTCACCTCTTTTCCAAGGGCGCATTTTACCCCTTGTACTTCCATTTTTGAACACTTAGCATATTTCCTAACCTCCCCCCTTCACCTCAGGCACATTTCACTAGCCCTACTTTCAATTCACTTGCCTTAGAAAAATTTCCATGCTCAACTTGTTCTTGGGCGCATTTGGGGGGGAGAACTTTCAATTTGCAACACTTTGATTGTTTTTCATGTCCTCACTCCGCTTTGGGGCACATTTTGGGGGGGTGAAGTTTGAGTTTCCAACACTTAGACAAATTTCCTTCTCCATCCTTGATGAGGGCGCATTTTAGACCTTGTACTCTCATTTTTCACACTTAAACATTTTTTCATCCCCTCACTCCACCTTGGGGCGCATTTAGACCCATGAACTTTCATTTTATTCAAACTTAGCATACTTCTTGCACCTCTTCCTACGCTAGGGCGCATTTAAGGTAGTAGACTTCCAATTTATTACCTTAAACAAATTTCAAGCTTCCTCCAGCTTCTTAAAGCGCATTTGGCAAGGGAAGCTTTCATTTCTCCACAAACTTAGACAATTTTCTCCACCCAGCCTCCTCTCAAGGGCGCATTTGAGGTGGGCTACTTCTATTTTCTCTAGCCTTAGACAAATCTCATGCCATCATGCAAGTTGGGCGCATTTGGGGTCTTGTGCTTCAAATTTCAATCACTTAGAAAATTTCAACTCATCAACTCTCAACCCGGGTGCATATGGAGGCTAGGGTTTCAAGTTTCAAACTTAGAAACTTTTCATGCCTGCTTGCCCTCATTTACTATTTTTAGAAAGTTTCGAAGTCTTCATGATTTTCAAGGATTTTCCACCTCTGAAGACCTGATCTTTGTTCAACTTGACTTTCGTGACAAGACCAACCTGCTAACCCCTAATGTTTGCATGCACCTGCCATTTTTAGTGACTTGTTAAAAATAGTAAGTGTTCAGAATGAGCTCAAATTTCATGAGTAGACTCCCTGAAGAATGTTGATCGTGATAGGGTACCGCTTCTCAGAGACTCTCGCGTTTCGCCCAGCCTTTTAGGATTCCCTAATTCTTCTGCATGGACCTGCTAAAAATAGCAAGTGCCTAATTTTCAAACTTCTGCAACTCTATTTGACTTGAGATTTGTTCCATGGGGTCCTCGTAACCTGTTTGACCTGTTCACACTGGTGCCTATTGTTGACCTACTATTTATAGCCCTGTTTCATAAGTGACTTACTATAAATAGTAACTTGTCAAATTGAGCTCAAATTTTACCAGTGGATCCTTGAAAGATACTGATCGCAATGGGATATATTAGTTTTCGGAGATTCTAGCGTTTTACCCCTCATTTTGAGTCTCAAAGCTGAAAACCCTAATATGAGTTGCATGCACCTCAAATGACCTTCGTTTGACCCCGTTTCTGTTGCATGTCACCTTGTTCGTGATTCTAAAGTGTTGGGGAGCTGTTGGAGTGGACCTGCTAAAAATAGTAAATTCTTGAAAAAGTGACCAACCGCTTGTCGAATGAGTTTCCATATCACACTACCCAAGAGATCTCAAAAAACCCAAAAAAACCCAATAAACTGGTCTACATGTGAGCACTAGCTAAAAATAGCAAGTTTCCTGAAAAATGATCAACTCTGCTTGCATGTCATATCATTGCGAAGCTCTTGAAAAACCCATAAAGAATATCCTAAAATGCATCAAAAAATCTTGCATGCAAACCCTAAAAATAGCCTCTGAAGCCAAAATTGTTGAAAGTCCATATCTCAGCTTGCATGTTATACCATTGCGAAGGTCTCAAAAAACCCAGAAAGATTCTCCGAACATGCATTGAAAAATCACACATGCAAATCCTAAAAATAGCTTCTGAAACCCGAACTACTAAAAATAGTAAGTTCTCCAATTCAGCTCAAAATTTCCAGGCAAGTAGCTTAAAGCATTCTAAGTGCAGTGCAACAGTCAGATTTTGAGAAATCCTAAGAAATAAGCACAAATTGGTACTTACTAAAAATAGTGAGTTGTCAGAATTCAGTGAAAATTCAGTGGGAATCTGCCTAGAGCCATCTAACAGCCATCCCAAATTCAGATTTCAATTAGCCAACTCAATTTGACCTCAAAGTAGCCTGAAGGTTGTAAACCCAAAATCATCAAAACGCTCTCTAGACTTGACCAAAATTCCAAACCAGGTCAAAAGAAAGGTGCATCATCAGAAAAAGTGAGAGACAATAGAGAGAGATAGACACAGGACCAAAGCCAACAGACGGGAACAGAGCAAAAATTAGGGGGTCCCCATTTTGAATGAGGCGATGTGTGAAAAAGTCACAACAATTCCCTATCCCTTTTTAAAAAAACAACACCCCAAGGATAGAAAAATGATGTTATCAGTAATATCAAGCAGGTTTTCTCAATCAAATCCAAGCCTGAAACCTCACAAAATAAGAGAATAAATAATATAAATAATAGGTTATTTTTATTTTTTTCAAAGGCAAATAGTATCAAAATGGAGAAGTTTATAATTAATACCAATTTGAAGTAAAGATCAATACTGATCAGGCCAACTTTATTATTCATTACTTGGATGGGTTAGGTTCACTTAAGTCAGATACACCCACCTAAGCAATCACACATGAAACTTTATTTTTTAAGAGGTATTTATGTGCCCTCTCATCATCAGAGTTTATGGAAAATGTGTGGATTAATTCTAACTTTTACGGGCAGGTAACTATTTTGTCGTATGTCAATTGTCACAAGCTAAAAACATGAGCAGACATCAGATAGCTCAAACTTTGTGGAGTAGTTTTGAATTATTAGTAGCTCTACAGACCCTGATTTTAGTATTGGCAGGGAAAATTTAGAAATCCACATCTGTCCTAAGGTTGGCATGCAGCCCACCACATCCCAGTTCTTCATGCGGGCAGGTGAGAGTTCCAGATTAACAATCACATTTTTTAATTTTTACAATTTATGGTATCATTGAGATGGTAAGGTTGTAATCTTCTAAAGTGCTTTACTCTATGCCATTTTATCCCAAGAAACAGCAGTAGATGCCCAGACATCCCTTGAGCATCCATGGGACGTCTATGACCCAATCTAAAAAAGGATGGGAGGGGCATAGGAACCCCGAACCACCACACCCCTTTACACCAACTATAAGCCCAAAACAGCCATACCAACAACTACAAACAAAAAACAAACAACAAACAACAAAGAAAGAGAACACTGAGAAGAGAAGAGAAAAACAATGTGAAGAGAAGAGAACAAGAGTAAGAAGAAGGCAAGAGAGTATCAAAACTACATCACTTGAGGTAAGTTTACTATCCATTGTTCATTAGCATAAGTTCCTTTACAATTTTTCTTTGGTTTTTTCAAAGTTTTGAAAACACTCAGGTAGGATTATTTGTTTGCTTTTTGTTTAATGTTTGCACTTGCAGCTGTATTTTTAAATTTCAACCAAAAAAAAAACCAATGAGCAGTAATGAGGATAGTACCAATGAAGAGGTTCAAATTCAATAAAGAGGCCATAGCGGTAATATGGGGGGTTCTTCTAAGAGTGGGGGTTTGTTGTAGGAACTATTAATTCAAACAACCTAGTCGAATACCCCTTTGAACTCGTCAAAAACTTATGCAAAGAACCTATTTAATCCTAAAAACCCTTTTACAATCTGCAGTAGCCATAGACAAACACAAGAAAAAAATTCAACGGGAACTGGAGTATGGCTATGTCATTTGTACTGTAAGATACCCGGCCTGAATTCACACAATTCAAGTAGTTTAGGAAGAGACAGATGTTGTTCAAGATTGAGTCTCCAAATCTAATTTAACTTCAATCATAGGTTGTTTAATATTACTGATAACACTAGGATCAATCTTCACATAGCAATGACTTATTACAAATTAACTTCTAGAACTTAAAATGATTGTGCACAGGAAATAGGCAAAACACATCACATGACAATATTCAATTTGCACACCTTAAAGGATTTAGATGGGTTCAAAGTTTATTATTGACAAAACAACTTGAGAGACTCAAACTCTCAATAGTCACAATTGCAGAATTCAGAACCATAGATGACATCAACCCAAAACATGAGATAGAATTCCATTCAAATCCGCGGTCTGGGGCTATACAAATACTCCAGTTCTCCCAATGACTTGCCATGACTACGCGATTATGCACCTGAAAGCCCAATGAATATATGGACATCCACTTACTGGTATGCACACTCGTGTCCGCTGTGGAAGATTGAGCATCTATGGATCGTGGATTTGAAAATGTTGGCTAACTCCAAATTTTTCCTATGTCTATGGCTACGCCCAAGAAAGAAGTTGAAGTCTCAGCAATTTATCTTGACGTTGGTATTCGCTAGGAGACCACCGGAAGAATATTGAAATGTCATTGAATATGAATTCTATGAGGCACATTACATAGTTGGTATCTAACCGACCCTGGAGAATGCTACCCACCAATTCCCAGGTCTCAATGACTCGAACATACACGCTAGAAGTAATATTCAACCACCCCCATTAATGATGCACAATGAAGATCTCACCTTGAAGATATGTGAAGGTCAACAAAGTCTCGAATTACAGAATGGGGTTTTTGTCCCACTCCATTGAAGATCCGGAGGGGGTTTCGCCCCTGATAGATACTAGAAGCTACACTCCAGCTACAAAATCCTGATTCGATGATCAAAAACAACCATTGCTGGCATATAAATACTAATCGAGATGCCTCCTCAAATTGAGTTGGCTGGAGATGCATACAAATTTAAATGTTATTATAAATAATTTAAATTTTATATTATTATTTAATATTTAATATTATCA
>VDFB02091969.1:0-18835 GCA_007258455.2 Sequoia sempervirens | reverse complement strand
TACTCTATCCACAATCTTCACTCTTGAGGAAGATTATGATTTTTACAATAGCACTAATACTCGTTCCTGATGGTTTTGGAACACACCTAGACGGAGGCCTAGTCAACATGATCAAATACATGGAGCACCACAGGACAGTATACGCCTAGGGCTACAACATCTTAGCACATTTATATTATGATCTCAGGAGGCTTGCATATTGTGAGGTGGATAGTATGGTGCATTGTACACTTCTATATGTCTGGTGTCTAGAGCATATCACCTGCACCGAACTAACAGGATTCCCTTCAACATATACCATTGGGTACCCCATGCCTTCAGTTATCCACTGAGATAGGCATGGCAGGCCAGAGATCTTTTATATTAGAGAGTCAGATTCGAGTGCCTTGATCAGGAGGAGGTCTTATGGAGACCTTACCAGTTGATACCACAGTGGTTGGATGAGACTCAGAAGCTGAGGAGGATGCAGAGGGATAGATTTATATTGGGTAGAAATAATTACATAGTATGACCCTTCTACTATGATCGTGTCATGCGATAGTTTGGTTAGATTCAGGGAGTTCCAGTAGCATGGCCCTTTTATAGGTGATCGGTGCAAAGTGTCCAGACGCCAAGAGACACTAGACAATTCACCTCTAATGATGTCATCACAATTGACTCTAATGATAGTGACCATGACATGCCCCCAATCTCTGACACTGATGATGTTGGTACTACAAACACATATAGTTGAGGATACAAGACTCAGGGTTGTTGACTTATTCATAGATGAGATAGATGAGGAATACGACTCAACAATAGACCCTGATTATGAGGGAGAGGAGGAGGAGGAGGAGGCAATGAGTGAGGACAATGACATGGAAGATGAGGGTCCAGTTTCCCATGAGTGGGGAGATCCATCTCCCATTCATGTTACTAGATCATAGTCAGTAGTTGTAGCATGAGTCAGTACCCATGAGCACAAAAAGGATAGCACATCTTCCATGCCTCCTGCATAGGATGAGGTTGTCTTTACACAGTCGTCTAGAGACCTAGGTGATGATATTTTATTTGTGATTATGATTATGCTTTAATGATTATGCTTTTTAAATAATAGGGGAATGGGTGCTTTATAACCTAGGTCATAGAATACCACTATTCTCCTATTATCATTCAATAATGTCCTAGGAATCCAAATTGGATATACTATCAACCTCAAAGGTGAGTCAATTCTCAACAAGGAAGACCTAGGAAGGAGTTCTTTAAGCTTTGAGGGGTTCACCACCAAGAAAAAGCTTGGAAAAGACAAGTAAACATTCAACTTATAAAATCCAATGATGCAAGCTAAATAAAGGATGTAAATGATGAAATTATGCAACAGGAAGTTAGGATATGTGTACTTGGGAAGTCTGGAAATGTGATGAGGATTCTGGAAATGCAAAAATGTTGTCAAAAAGTGTTATGGAGGACTCAGACACCCTTACAATTGACTTAGTCTTGTTGTTGTTTTTCAAGAAAAATGTGAATCTTCAAATGTTGGAATCAGATTTGAAAGAATCTATACAAAATACCTTCAAGAGGACTAAGACGCCCTAGGAGGTGACTTAGTCCCATATAGAATTTCTAAAATCTATGAATGTGGTCCTAAGGCTCGGTGTCTACACTTCCTTCTTCTTAGGTCTCAGGTCCTGAATCTTTCGGATTTGGCCTATAGGTGAGTTTCCATGAAGATGAGAACTTTGTAATGAAACTTTGTGTCAAAATATTTTTGTAATGTATGGAGTTCTCTTGCACTTCTAGGGTTTTGCACCTAAAAGGAGAGAGGTACACCAAAAATCTTAATGGCTCACTCAAGAATAACCCCTTGAGATGCCAATGTAAAGGAGATCAAAATCTATCAAAGGGGATTGTCCTAAAGGCTAAAAAATGATAAAAGGAATTTAATACCAAATGTAAACCTAGAAAATGCAAAATGTTTGAAAACACACTGTGATATGCAAAAAGACCTAAAAAGATGAATAGAAATGCAAGTAAAATAGAACAGGAAAGTAAAAAAGAAAGTTTTCACCTAGAAATTTTTAGAGATTGGAATGAAGACTGGAAATTTTGTTGATCCTAAAATTTTGACCTACTAGGACTCATTCACCATTCTAGGCGAATTAGTCCCATATTTGGAAAACTGTACCAGAGCCTATTTTGGGCAAATGGGTATCTGAATCTACAGAAATTTCTTTAAAATGGGTACAGTGGGACTCATTCACCACTAATGGTGAATGATTTCACTTTGACCATTTTGAAAATTGGAAATTGGAAATGGAAGCTCTCAGTCTGCTCAATCTATACCTCCAAGTGTTCGGATAGGAAACCTTGATTTTTGGCACTGTAAGTAACGTTTTGTGAATATTTTGAACTTTCCAATAGGGAAATTACTTCAACAAGTTTGAAACATATTCTTCAATTATCTCGAAGCCTTCAAAGTACTCAGATCTACAATCACACAAAGAAAGAGAGAGAAAATGTTGATTGTTAGGGAATTTGGGTTTTCCTTGTCAAACCTCGTTTAGGTAATTAAACCAAATGATGAAATAAGATGAAGCATGAACATAAAATAATTAAATTATAACCTTGCCATGATCATGGATCTTGAATTGTTGCAAAAATGGATGAAGAATCTGCCCTTGAATGCCTCAAAAAATAATCTTGATTGCTATCTTGATGACTTTGTGAAGAGTTAAAATGTTGAATTCTAGATTGCTTAACTTGAGATGGATAATGAATGAATTAAATAATGATTAGAAAAAAATTTATATAGAAAATTCACTCAAATTCCTGTTAATTTGATCCCCAAGGCCAACATTGAAGAAAATTAAACTTAAAACCTAATTTTTCCTGCTCAAACTCTGAAAATAGCTCAAATGGGACCCATTCACCATCCTGGGTGAATGGGTCCCACCTGGATGGGACTCATTCGCTGAAAGTAGAAAATGGGTCCCACATGGGATCTTTTGACAGTTGGGATGTTGGGGAGTGAAGAAATTAAGCTTTTATGTTGATACAGTCAAGTTTTTTATCAAAATAAGCCTCGAGATGCACAATATGGGGTCATAGGAGCCTATTAATGATGATGTAAAGGGTGATTAGTGCTAGGGACACAAAGTTCAATGTGAAAGTGTGATTAAATACATTTTACAACATTAAAATGAGGTCCACATATCCTAGAAAGGCACAAGATCCAATGTGAATGTGTAAAACACATTACAACACTAGATTAAAACTAAATTTAATTTACAAGCCCTCTAGATTAATGTGAAAATATAATTAAATACATTTTACAATATTGAATTAAGGGAAAAATAGGTCCATTAGACTTAAATACTTAATAAAAGTCTAGAAAAGTGTGAAAGCTATTTACAACACCTTTACAAGACATGCATTTTATTCAATTTGTAAGGGCCCAAGGCCTAATTTGGATGTGTAAAAAACCTCAAAACACTATATCAAGGAAACATTAGGTCCAATTTATCATTAATTATTCCTAAATCAATCAAGAGATACTTTTTTCTATGCTACACTTTGCAACTTTTCACTTCAAACGATCTTCAAGTCTTCAACCTAAATCTGCTATCACAAACACACAAGAGAGGAAAAACTTGTTGATTGTTAGTGAATGGGGGTTTTCCTTGGTCAAACCCCTTGTTGTAATTAAACCTTGAAATGAAATGAAATGGAGGGAAATGATGAATGAACAACATGTAATTTTACAACTCGCCAAACCCTTGTTGTGAAATCTACAAACTTGTGTGAAATGGCTAGCTTGAATGTGGATCTTGAATCAAAGGAATGCTTTATAGATCTTGACTTGAATTGCTTGCTTGAATCAAAGCCCTACATCACAAATGTTATCTCAAAAACACACATGATGCAAGAATATCTTTGACATGATGCTTGAATCTTGATGATGGCTCCAAATTCTTGATGAATTTTTTTTGAATGCTTGAATACTTGAATGCTTAGAGTGCTTAGATTTCTTAGATATATGAAAATGAGAGAAAAGAACCTTGTATTTATACTTATCCATGCTTAATATCCTAAAATTACACCACAAAAAGCTGACATATGAATTTATTAATTAAAGGAGGCAAAATCTTGCCAAGATTTGAAATTAAATCTTGGAAATACCTTAAGAGGGACTAAGATGACCTAGGTGGCATCTTAGTCTGGAGGCATGAAACTCGAGGCATAGAATCCAAAAAGGGGCCTATTTAAGGTGCACTTGAAATCAGGGTCCCAAGACCTTTGGGGGACAGAGACACCCTAGGTGGCGTCTTAGTCCCAACCCAAAAATTAGGGACACACAACCAGAATCATTAAATTATCATTTATACATTGATGTTTATCAGGATTATCCATAAAAAAGATATAGTTTTTTAGGCTTGTGGATGCAAAATAGGACCAATTAAGACATAAATAGGGATAAACAAAGCAATGTGAGCCCAAAAAAGTGAAAATGCAAGGGTATGCATTTTCCTACACTACATTTAGCCCCCACTTTAGTGAGAGAATGAACTTGCTTCAAACTCACACTAAAGTGTCAACCACACAATCAATAGGGATCTAAAATGTATGAATCTAGTAAGATAGGATGACAATGACCACAGGGTATCCAAGCCCCTGCGTGATCAAGATCCTACAAGGAAAACCAAATATAGGCACAAAAGGAACACGCCATGGATGATATACAGCCAAGCAAAAAGATCAACAACATACACCATCAAAGATAGAAAAATAAAAATGCAACTGATCATGCTTCAATCGCCATCCAACACCTTGTCAACCCGTGGGCCCAGGTTGTTTGTCCAAAAAAATTTACAATTGGAATACATTGTCCATCATGCAAATGAAACACATGCTCACAAGGGCTATAGTGAAGCTAGTTGTTCACTAGGTGAGTTCTTAAGAGGTCCATATATATATCAAAGTCACACCCCCATGACTTGATAGTATTAAAGAAAATGCATGCTCACAAGGGCCGCTGAAGCTTGCCCTTCACTAGGTGAGCCTGAGGGGACCATATCAAAGCCATACCTCCATGAATTTAATAAGGTACAAAAAGAAATGCACAAGAAAGAGGGATGTTCAAAGGGATTTTTCTTAGTTTGTGTGGAGGTCTTTAATTCAGGGATATTGTTCCTAATGTATCTAAGAGAGGACCAATTAAAGGATAAAAGATTCACATCTTAGGGGATGCAGTGTGTTGTATCACCATTAGGAGGAATATGATATGCTAAGATAGATCAAGCTCTGAAAGGAAATTACTCCCAATTTCACCTCAAAGAGGAGAAACACGTTGTATGAAGTAAGAAAATCACATCAAGGAACACATGGAAAATAAAATAAATACAAATCATGTCAAATAATGCTAATGTGGTGCCCTTTCACTTTAAATAAATTGCTAACACTATACTGAGCACTACTTAAAGTAGCTAAAACATGAAAAGGAAAAGAGGGTTTCCCCTAGAAACACATAAGGGGTCTACGGATTTGAGGTTAGTATCTATCTTTGCTACAATGATATCAGGGAGCTCAAAATTGTCATCATTCCCCAAATACACATAGAACCGGAAGAATGACACAAAGAGAGCGAAAATGAAATGAAAGCCTTTTGTGCTTCAACATGGAAGAGACATAGGTGGCTTTAATGCCTTGTGTCATCCCCAAAAGGAAAACATAAGAAAAAATGAAAAGAGAAATGAAAATAAAAGGTAAAGACCAATGTAAAGGAAAAAAGCTTATGGCATATAGAAGAATGAGGGAACAAATAGAGGAATGCATATACAGAGAAAAAATTGAACAATACAGGGGATCACATCAAACACATGCAATCAAAAGAAATAAAAAAGGAAAATGAAAAGACTAGTAAAGCATATGTGAGTCAACCATCCAGCAAGTCATCTACATCCCAGTGTTGTTCAATGTACATGGAATACTTATCACTAGCGAGAGGGACAACATCAAGTGTTGTACTAGGAGAATCACCAAGTTCAACACATGGTGCATCACTCATTTTAGGAGGATCATCACGGTTATTATCGTTTAAGCTCATTGAAGAGGAGAATAATAAATTTACCTCATTATACACTTGCTCATCAATTTTAGCGTTTTCTTCATCTTCATCCAAGTTAACCACAATAGGAGGACAAATAATAATATCCAGAGAAGGTGTTGGTCCTTGTTGTGTTGGAGGCATAGGATCTGTTGGTTCTAGCAAGGGAGAAGGTTCATCATTTATTTCTTATGTCAAGTTCGTATTTTGATTTTTAATGTTGTTCTCTTCATTCATCTTTCGAGCAATAGCATGACATCTATGCCTACGCTCTCTCGTATTTTTGTTTCTTTTATTACGGTTTTCAAGTTGCGCTTGTGTAGGAGGGGGTTTGTAAACCATAGGTTCCTTTTCTTCTTTTGAGGGAAGAACGGAAGAAACCATGGGGGGTTGTTCAACCACTTTCTCTTTGGCTTTATAAATTTGGTTAGGAGGCATATTAGGACTTGTGTGGTTTTGTCTTGGTATTTTGTAGGAAATAGGAAAAGGAGTTTTGATGGATGGGTCTTGGTTTGTTGGTAGGGCTTTAGGCTCATATTGTTTTCTTCAAGTGGCAAAGGTTCAGTCATGAGTGGAGGAAAATTCTTAAAGGATAATTTGGTTTTGCATTTTTCTTTAAAATTTTGGTAGTATAGGAAAAGGAAGTCCTCACGAGGTCTTATAGGTTCCATGGGCTCAAGCCAAAAATAATCTAGGGATAAATTTCCATGGGAAGATGGAGGTCTAAATCCACTATGGTTCACAGTGAATATTTCATTATTGACTGAAAAAATTAAGCACTTATGGACAACGGATGGGACTACATTTATGGAGAAAAGCCATTTGTAGCCTAGCTTCACATGAAATTGATCTGAATTAGAGATGATGGAGAATGATACATTTAATTTCTTTAGTCCTACTTGTAAAGGGAGTGTGATCGAGCCCATCATAGCACGCACAAAACCATCTTTTTTTTTAATCCATTCTTTCGGTTTATCATATCTATCTTGAGTAAGTTCATGCACATATAATAGTTCTTCTATGATCACATTCTCTCCACAAAAGGGATCAATTAAAATCCCAAGAGTGTGCCTATTATTGGTTTTTTCTACTATATAAAGAGGACCACTAGGTGCATTTTTTATTGTAAATTCTGAAGAGAAAGTAATGTCAATAGGAATTTTGGTTTGTTGTTTATGAGGCTTGATGTCAATCACTCCTATCATTGTATTAATATGAATTTGGTCAATAGAATCTATAGGAGTTTTTCCATCATCATCCATAGGATTTTATTCATTATTGCTCATGTTGTCATCATCTGTGTCAACATTCACTACATCGGGCTTAGTTTCACTAGTTATGGCATAGAAAAATGGATGTTTCTTGCTTGACATGGAACAAATTGATGAAAAAATAGACTAATGAGATCTTGATCTAGTAAGTTGTGAGGTTTTTTCACATCCACATTAGGTATTGACCCTGTAAACTAAATAAAATGCATTTATTGGATGTCTGTAAAGGTGTTGTAAAGCGTTGTAAAAAGACTTTCACACTTTTCTAGACTTAATGAACCCATTTTCCTTAATTCAACATTATAAAATGTATTTAAATTGCATTATCACATCAATCTAGATGGCTTCTGTGGAATTAAACTTAACATTAATCTAGTGTTGTAAAGTGTTTTTGGCACATTCACATTGGATGTTGTGCCTTTCTAGGCTATTTGAGCCCATTTTAGTAGTATATTTAATCACACTTTCACATTGAATTTTTGTGCCCCTAAATACCCAATTGACCTTTACATCATCATTAATAGGTCTATATGACCCCATATTGTGCAGGTATCCCAAGGTTTAATTTGATCAAATAATTAAGAAATCTACTATATGGAACTTAGAATTCCCATTCTAAAACAATCCAACTGCAAATGGACCCTCCTCGACTAATTTTGATCTATGGTGAATGAGTCTCAAGTAGGATGGACTACTCCACCTGCAGTGGCGTAATTAGTCGACGGCTATTTTTTACTTTGGAGTGGGAAAAATTGGTTCTAGTTTCTATTATTCTTCATGTCAAATGTGAGGGATCCACCCTATGGGAAAATAAGGTTTTATCATTTCCAAGTCATCAAGATAGCACCTTTATTATCCAAGGAAATTCTATCCATTATTGTAGAAAAATCAAGACTATTCATCAAGGTAAGGTTCTTATTCCATTGCATGTTTATAATTTTGGTTTAATTACTCTAAATAGGGTTTGATTAAGGCAAACCCCATGCCCTAACATCCAACATTTCTCCTTTTTATCTTGTGTGTTTGCAGATTTAACAATCTTGAAGGCTTGAAAATCATTAAAGATCAAGTTGCAAAGTTTTTCAAGTCATTTCTTCATTGGATAAGGAAAAATATCAACAAAAAGTCTCTTTGAGGCCTGAATTTGACAATTTCAAAACTAGACACCTGAAGAAGCAAAAAGTGCAAACCAAAGGCTCCTATTTCCACTTTTGAATCTTCAAAAATTCAGAAGTGGACTCATTCACCATTAATGGTGAATGAGTCCCATTGCCAGGCCTGATTTTGGTTTTTTGCATTCTTAGATACCCATTTGTCTAAAACGGGCTTCAAAACAGTTTCCCAAATCTAGGACTAATTTGTCCAGAATGGTGAATGAGTCCCTATAGTCCAAAATTTTAGTATCAGTAGCATTTCAAAAGTCATTTCTAGTCTTCAAAAAGTTCTCAAGTGCACACATTCAGTTTCATAAAATTATGTTACAATTCACATTCATTTTTAGGTGTTTTTGCATATCATAATGTGTTTTCCAATAAGTTACATTTCATAGATTTTTCATTGATAAGTCATTTCTTTTATCATTTCCTTTCATTTAAACATTACATTTAGACACATTTCATCAATATTTGCATTAATCTTGAGTGTAGACATTGCAATTTTGGCCTACCTCTCTCCTTTTAGGTGAAAAGCCTAGAAGTGTTAGAGAGTCTTGTGGTGCCAAAATATTTGTCCACATTTTGGTGAACCAACTTTTTGAACACTTTATTTTTTAATTTAGATTCCTTCATCCTCTTAGAGTTGCTTGCATTAACTTTGTATTCTATGTTGCATTGGTTAACTAGCATTCTAGGGTTTCCCATTTTTTCCTTAGTAAAAGTGCATATAGTTTTCCTTTTTTCCCCTCAAATCCTTGAAAAACACCTACAAATTGTAGTTTCCTTTAATGTTCAAAGCCTCCAACCCAGAAACCATCAAAATTCATTGACTATTCCTGAAAATCTTGCAAAAATCCCTTACTAGGACTCATTCGCCATTCAGAGGAAAATTAGTCCCTGTCCAGATTTTTCACTATCTAAAACAGCATTAGAAATCTCATTTTTTTGCTTTCTCAACCTCCTAGTGTCATATAAGTTATAAGTATGGAAAGTTTTGGGAACATTTTTTTTCTGCATTTTGACCACAAAACATCAATCTAGCATTTTCATTTTTCCAATCATTTCAATTTCAAGCATCATTGGATCTGAAAATGTTTACATTTCTAAAATTTTGCATAACATTGCTAAAAGTACTTTTCACTTTTGCATATACAATTTTTCTATTCATACAACTTTGCATAAGTTTGTTAAAAGTGCTTTTTATTCTTACATATTTATTATGTACATTCTTTAAATCTTGAATATATTGGATAAGAATGTTTTGCATCTTTGGATATACATTATTTATATTGCTAAAACATTGCATGAAATGATTACAAGTGCTTTTCATTTTTGTTCACACAATGCTAGTGTCTTACATATCTAGGCATGCTAAAAACAAGTTCATATCCCCTCCCTATGAGAGTGTTTTAGTGCAAGAGAATACAACCTTGTACATTCCTAACGATCATATTTGTTTTTCTCCTAATATCTCTCCTACTGGCGAAGAAGATATTTCGATGTTAGAAGAACTAATTAATGATATTTTGGAGAATCCTAGTTGTTTCTCTCCTCTTACCTCTCTTAGTGGACAATACATTGATGCACAAGATAACACAACCATTGTTAATCATGAAAATAACATTTTTCTTCTCCTAGTATCTCTCCTAGTTGTGAGGAAGATACTTTCATGTTATAAAACACAATCAATAAAGGTCATGAGAATCCTAGTTGTCCCCCTTCACCTAGAGATATCCTTATTAATCAAGATACTTCAACCATTGATCATTCTACTATTTGCAATAAAGTCATTTTAGAAGAACCAGCCTTTGATTGTCAAGAACATTTAGTTGCTAGTCTTCCTAAAAACCTTCCTCCTAGGGAGGATATCATGATGCAAGACAAAGATGACATCGATAATAATATTGATATTATGCCCTTAGAAGAAGATAAATATCACACATTAGCTTCTCCTTCACTAAGGGACGTTAATATTATTCAACCTCAACTCATTATTTACCCTCCTTCACACCAACCTCAAACTCAAAACAAACCTGAATTAATCCTCTACCCACCTAAGAACAATGTTTTGTAGCAACTGAGTCATAATATCATTGCTCATACGTATAATACTAGAAACAATCCACAACCACAACAACCAACCACCACACCCTTACCTTTACCTAACCCTATCTTACTGGGTCCTCCTATTGGAAAGGAGTACAATCTTGTTGAGCAACTAAGAATACTCTTGCTCATATTTCATTATGGGACCTTATTCAAGTTTCCCCGCATTACCAAAACATGATTAAAACAACCTTGCAACAAGTACATATCCCTTCTAATATGCAACCAATGACATAGCGGCCATGATTCAAGACATAAATGTTGACATTTTTCTCCACCAAAGTGAGCTCCCTCCTTTGGATGTGCAAAAACAAAATGAAGCTTTCATGATCATCACTCAATACAAACGAAAAGGGATTAAGAGAACTCTTGTGGATACCGGCTCCATTCTTAATGTATGTGGAGTGAACCTTCTCGATAGACTAGGTGTTGATAAATCAAACATTCAACCCAATCCTTTATCAATTAGTGGATTTGAGAATATAAGCAAACAATTGCTTGGTGTGATCACTTTACCTATTACAGTTAGAGTGGCCACATTGGAAACACCAATCCATGTTATGCCTAACAATATTGCATATAACCTTCTCTTAGGTAGACCATGGATTCATGCAATGAATGGTGTGCCTTCTACTCTTCATCACAAAATTAAATACATCTACAACAACAAATTGTACACCCTTGGCATTAACCCTCATCCAAACAGTTGTTTAAACATTGAGAAAAAAAAAAGAGAATCCCTTGAACACATTAACACCAACTACACAAGTGGACCATGTCCAACATCTTGAACTAGTCATGAAGCTCTTAGATGATGATTGGAGTTCCTTAGACTTCACACCCACCTCCTTCAGAGAATCCAAGATCATACACAAAGACTCTACCAAGGGAAAAGAAACTACAGTTTTTTCAACACAAAACTCAGACAACCCTTCACAAGCATCCACCTCAACCACGTTAGAACAATAGACATTAGGTTACACAACAACCTTTGATGAAATTAATCATGAACAACCACCAACTTCAAATGCAATGAAGAAGATTTTTATAAAAGATTATGAACTCATGAAACAACTTGGATATAGTGGAAGAGGATGTGGTTCTCAAGAACAAGGTATCTGCAACCCTATAAAGCCTAACACACAAAAGCTGACTCATGGTCTTGGTTATTGTCCTTTGATCAAGATAAACAAGTCATTCCTTAACATCAATACTATCACAAAACATCCTTCTAAACCAACCTTAACAATAGTACATCTTGATCTGATCGACACTACTAGTCTTAATCTTTCCCCTAAACCAAAATCCACAAAGAACTCTTCACTTAACATCAATGTCATCTTGCATAGCACTAAATATTTGCATTCGATATATTTTCCCTCCTCCTGTAAGAGTGAGAACAAAATCTTGCTATCTAACGAACCTTGCATAGGTATGACATCCTGTACTAACCAAGACATCTCTTTGCTACCAACAACAGAAACTACTTCTCCCCTTGATCAAGAGGGTATCCTATGAAGACTCCTCCAAGATCACTTGATATCCATTCCCCCATGAACTCGAAAGAAATTTAATTATAAAAATTCATTTTGCACATATCATACAGTTCATGGTCATTCCACTAATGAATGCAAGGCTTTGAGTAGTAAAATTAAACATCTTAAGGAGTTTGGTGTTCTTCCTTATGTGGGGGCACCTAATTCCTCCCATTGATATTGATTTTCACTCTACCATGCTTCTTATCAATCATTTTAGCTCACCCTTGTCCTACACTAAGTGGGAGAAAGGGGTTAGTTAGCCTTGTCCTTGTATGTCACTTGTCATTGCTTCTTTCGGTTGGTTGATCACCTTTCATGAACGTATAAGAGCAAGCTTGGGATGTGGGATCTACATGCCTTGGTTAGCCGCAGCATGTGACATGCTACCTTTCTTATGATGTAGCTTATCTGAAACATATGACTTGGCATAGGCTTTTCAATAATCTCTCATGTTCTTCTTCCAACTTTTAAAGCAATTGCTCACAACAATGGTATTAGCAACTGCTTTAAAGTGGGGGCATACATTACCACTCATGTTTCACTACACGATTTTTCTTTTTCTTCTTGCGATGTGTCCTCTCCTTGGTGGTGTCATTGATATTGACTTCCTCCAAGAACATGATATTCGCTTTGAAGTGTCCTCTCTGGAAACATTAAGGAACAATGTTCCTAAGATGAGACCTTGGTCTTTGTCCTCTCTCGGAGACATACAATGTTCCCTAAGAGAGACCTTGCACCTAACTAAGAAAAAAATCCTTTGAACACTTTGTGCACTATTTTAGATGCATAATGTCTATGAGTGTCAAGCATACAGTTTTGCTTACCCATAGAGATTGAAAATAATTTTCCTTTATGGTGCCTTGTTAAAGTTATCAGGAGGTATAACTTTTGATATGGTTAAGGGAGCAGTCACTATGAGGCACAACTTTCTCCCCTATAGCCACCAGGTTTGTGGGAGGCCACCTCTGGGAAAAGGCTCGTCTCACCACCCTGCAGGGACAGCCTACTTTGTTTCCATAATGCATTTCTTTTGGACATCCCAGATCTAATCCACAACTAGCTGGACAAATGGTTGAAGCTTGATCCACCTTTTTTATTTTTGCTCTTTCTTTCCTTCTAGTTCTTTTCCATTTTATGATTATGTATCTTGTTGACTTAGGATCTTGATCTTGGGGGCTTGCTGTCTTCTTGATCTTTTTCATCCTTTTGTCATATAAGCGCTATACACTTAGATCTCTTCAATATCTACTTTAGTGTGAGTTTAAAGCAATCTCATCCTCTCACTAAAGTGGGGGCTAAATGTGGCATAGAAAAATGGATGTTTCTTGCTTTACATGGGAATAATTGATGACAAATTAGACTTAATGAGGTCTTGATCTAGTGTTGTGAGGTTTTTTTCACATCCACATTAGGTCTTGGACCCTTGCAAACTAAATAAAACGCATTTATTGATGTCTTGTAAAGGTGTTGTAAAGTATTGTAAAGGACTTTCACGCTTTTCTAGACTTAATGAACCCATTTTCCCTCAAGTCAACATTATAAAATGTATTTAATTGCATTATCACATAAATCTAGAAGGCTTGTGAATTAAACTTAACATTAATCTAGTGTTGTAGTGTGTTTTACACATTCACATTGGATGTTGTGCCTTTCTAGGTTGTCTAAACCTCATTTTAGTGTTGTAAAGTATATTTAATCACAATTTCACATTGAATTTTGTGTCCCAATCCCTAATTGACCTTTACATCATCATTAATAGGCTTGTATGACCCCATATTGTGCATCTCAAGGCTTAATTTGATCAAATACCTGAAGAAATCAACATATGAACTAGAATTCCTCATTCCCCAACAATCCAACTGCCAAATGGACCCCTCTAAGACTAATTCACCATATGTGGTAAATGAGTCCCTACCAGGTGGACTAATTCGCCTAGAGTGGTGAATTAGTCCCATTTGGGTTGTTTTTTACTTTTGAGTGGGAAATTTTGGAATTTAAGTTTATTATTATTTCATGTTGGCCTTAGGGATCCAATTTATGGGAAAATAAGGTGAATTTCCTATAAATATAAGTCTCTAAACCCTAATTCATAACACATTTATCTTATTCATCATCTATCTTCTTCCTCAAGTCAAGCAAGTTAGGGTTTTATCATTTCAAGTCATCAAGATAGCACTTTTCAGACATTCAAGGGAAGATTCTTCATTCATTATTGTAGAAAATCAAGATCATTTATCAATTCAAGGTTATTATTCCATTATTGCATGTTTCATTACTTTCTTTCATCATTTTGGTTTAATTAACTAAACAGGGTTTGACTAAGGAAAACCCCCATGCCCTAACATCCAACATTTCTCCTTCTTTGTCTTTTGTGTTTGTAGATTTAAGCATCTTGAAGGCTTGAAAATAATTAAAGATCAAGTTGCAAAGTTATTCAATTCATCTCTTCATTGGATAAGATATCAACAAAAAGTCACTTTCAAGCCCGAATTTGACAATTTCAAAACTGAACACCTAAAGAAACAGAAAGTGCAGATCGAAGGCTCTTGTTTCCACTTTTGAATCTTTAGAAATTCAAAAGTGGACTCATTCACCATTAGTGGAAAATGAGTCCCACTGCCAGGCCTGATTTTGGTTTTTTGCATTCTTAGATACCCATTTGTCTGAAACGGGCTTTGGAACAGTTTCCTAGATCTAGGACTAATTTTCCCAAAATGGGGAATGAGTCCCTATAGGCCAAAATTTCAGCATCAGCAGCATTTCAAAAGTTATTTCCATTCTACAACAAGTTATTAGGTGCACACATTCAGTTTCATCAAATTTTGTTACAATTTACATTCATTTTTAGGTGTTTTTGCATATCACAATGTGTTTTCCAATAAGTTACATTTCTTAGATTTTGAATTGATAAGTCATTTCTTTTATCAATTCCTCACATTAAGACATTGCATCTAAGAATATTACATCCATTTTCCATCCATTATTGCATTGATTTTGAATGTAAAATTACACATTTTGGCCCATTCTTTCTCCCCTTTTAGGTGAAAAACCCTAGAAGTGTTAGAAAGGATTAAGGTGCCAAAATCCATTACTACACTAGCTTTAACAAATGAAATGTTGTGGTTAGGAATGAGATTTGTAAATATTAGTAAGTTTTGGCTAGGAGGAGCTATGGATTTATTTCCTTTGTCATTCACACCTCCAATTTGGATATGACTAGAATCAATGAGGTCTTGCTCAAGATGTTTAAGACGCTTGTAATGTTCGGTATCATGTCCTTTTTGTTGGTGATAAGCACAATAGGCATTGTGTCTAAAGCTTGGAGGTAATGGCTTGCTAGGGTCAATAGGTTGAATGGGAGGTAAGGTAAGCATTTTTTTGTTTAATAGCCGAGTCATGATGTTGTGAAGTGTGTCGGGTAAGGGAGTAAATTGTCTTTGTGGATCCCAAAATTTTATAAGGATTACTCTTCTTTATAGCAGCTACTTGGGTATCCACTTGTTGGGTAGGTTGGGAGGTGGAATTTAGTTGAAGGAAACTTTTATTTTTTCTTCTAAAAGGTTGGTAAGTGTTTTGATTTTAAGATTCAGACTTTTCAAGATGGGTAGAGGTGGGTTTGGGTTCACAACTACCAACAAAATTTTGATAATCTCGAAGAGCAGTGCATAAGTGCATGAAGGAAGGGAATCTCATCATGGCAAGCTTGTCTCATATCTTACTTTGTAGATTTTATATGAACATCTTTTGAAGGTGAGAATCAGAAATCTTCACACTAATTCAGGAATAAAGCGATTGGTAACGTGAAATAAAGTTAGTGAATTTTTCGCCCTCATTTTTCTTACATCTCATCAAATTAGCTAATGCCATTTTAGGAACCATATGCACTTGGAAATGGTTAAAAAAGGCCTCAACAAGTTCATTAAATGAATGAATTGATTTATTTGATAATGTGGAGAACCAGTCCAAGGCAATGTCTTTCAAGGATCAGGAAAAAGCTTAGGCAAAAGTTTGTCCTCAAGGATAAAGGAATTAACATGATTAGTAGGATCTCCCTTTCCTTCGTATTTCTGAAATCTAGGGATCTCTATACCTTGTGGCACCAATTTCTCAATATCTCCAAAGATAGTGGGTTTCTTTTAACATAGTATGAAGGTGGACCATTTTGATTTTGATTTATAGTGGAAACTTGGCGTTCAATGGATGAAATGCTTTGTAAAAGGTGATTAATGATAGGACAATTTCTTGTGGTTTGATATGGAGGTGAATATGGTGGTGGTGAGTATGTGTTGTAAGGACTAGTGAATGGATTGCTTATGGGAGGAGATATAAGATTAGATGCCACATAGGTATAAGGAGCACTAGTGGAAATATTCGAGGTAGGAAGGATATTGCTAGTCGGTTGCATCGTTGTGGTCACTTGAGGATTGGTATAGGTGGGAATTGAGGTTATGGTTGAAGGGGGGGAAGTTTGATTTCATCCTTGGCTTTGAAAATTGTTTGAAGCTTGAGCACCATTAGCGGTGGAAGGAAGATGTTTTCCAAAAAATTGAGCTATGTTACGCACATCTTCCAGTCCTTCATCACTTTCCATCATGTTGCGAATACTATCTACGGTAGGTGTGGTGTAGAAAAATGGACATTTCTTGCTTTACATGGGAATAATTGATGACAAATTGGACTTCATGAGACCTCGATTTAGTGTTGTGAGGTGTTTTTCACATCCACACTAGGTCTTAGACCCTTGCAAATGCATTTATTGATGTCTTGTAAAGGTGTTGTGAAGTGTTGTAAAAGACTTTCACGCCTCTCTAGACTTAATGAACCCATCTCCCCTTAATTCAACATTATAAAATGTACATATTTAATTTTATTTTCACATCAATACTAGAAGGCTTGTAAATTAAACTTAATGATAATCTAGTGTGTCTTACATATTCACATTGGATGTTGTGCCTTTCTAGGCTGTGTGGACTTCATTTTAGTGTTGTGAAGTGTATTTAATCACACTTTCACATTCAATTATATGTCCCAAGCCCTAATTGACCTTCACATCATCATTAATAGGCCCCTATGACCCCATATTGTGCATCCCAAGGCATAATTTGATCAAATACCAAAAGAAATCAACATAAGAACTGGAATTTCTCATTCCCCAACATTCCAGCTATTAAAAGGACCCCTCTAGGACTAATTCACCCATCTAGGTGAATGAGTCCCTACCAAGTGGGACTGATTCACCCAAGGTGGCGAATTAGTCCCATTTGGGTTATTTTTGACTCTTGAGCGGGAAAAACTAGAATTTAAGTTTATTCTTCTTTCATGTTAGGGATCTTGTTATGCCTTGCATAACCACCCCATTTTAAACTTGATTAAAATGGGTCCCCCCCCCCTTCTAGTTTTGTTTTCCTTTGGTTTTGTGTTTTGTGCCTTAGGAGTTTTCTTTCTTCCTTGGGCCTTTTCTTTGTTATTCTAGCAGACGCGGAATGCAGACTGAAACTGAACTTTGGAATTTGTTCCAAGTTTTCATTTCCATTCTGGTTCTGCCCGTTGCATTTGTTTTTCCTTTTTATCCTTGTGTTTGTTTGTGGGGTGTTTTCTTCGCTTATTTTTCTTTCTCTCATCTCTTTCCTCATCGTCTCTTTGTGTGTTGTCGAAGGCAGAGTCGGGATGAAATCGGAACCTATAACTTGGAAAAGTTTCATGGTCAGATTTTGTTCCACTTCCGCCCTCATTGTTTTTCGGTTTTGGTTCTTCCCGTTGCGTTCATTTTTTGTTGCTTGTGTTTGGTCTTCTTGTTGCGGGGCTAGGTTCGGAAAGGATTTAGGATTTGGAGTTTTTGTAAATTTTTGTTTCCTCATTTGGTTTTGACTCCACCTCCTGCCCTACTACGAGTCCTAGGGTTTCTCTGCCTCTTCGAATGCAGAGCCGGAATGTGGTTTGAACTTGGAGATGTTGGTCATTTCTGGGTTTAGTTTTCGTTTTGATTCTGGTTCCGGTTCTGATCACTTGGTCAATGGGTTGAGTTTTGGTTTTTCCATACCTACTTTCTTGCGGGGTCGGAGCCAAAATGGTGCGAGGAATTTAAAGTTAATGAATAGTCTTGTGTTTTGTCTCCGTTCTGACTCCAGTCCCAGTTCCGATTTCATTTTGGTTCCCATCCCGCCGGTATTAAGGGTAAGTTTTGTTCCTAGTCCTGATTTGGTTCCACCTCCGCCAGAGTTGAGTTTTTTCTAAGAGTGAGAAAGGGGAAGGTATGAAAGGTAAGACGAAGAATGATATTTTCTATGCTTTATAGGACTGATGAGGGAATTTTTTTGCAGGGTTAAAACATGTCGGGAACGTTGGATACTGCTTCTCAAGGGAGTCAACCTATAGAAAGTTATGGGTAGAGAGGAAAACCTAAGAGGAGGAGGCCGTGAGTCCTGATGGCAGACGAGATGTCTACTGACAAAAGTAGATCGACATTAATGACAATTCTTCAAAACATTCAAGGAAACTCTGCAAGGGAGTCTCGAGGTCAAGGATGAGGGCTGCGAGTTAATGATGGTGGTTGTAACAATCTTGTAGTGTTGCAGGGGACCATACCTATCGAAGATCCTTCGCCAACATCGACAGAGTACACGCATTTAATGCACGTTTGACTTTGTTTCAAACTCTTCTAGAATTAGAGCTTCTTCTATGGAT